>BMAU01004703.1:0-114380 GCA_019973935.1 Trichonephila clavipes
TTCTTTTATTTTGGATGGGTAAGATATATATATATAATACACTGCTGGACAATTGCTAAGGACGGATCACAAATTGCTATGTAGCATAACATTAAGCGAGACATGAGGCCTAGTAGGATAAAATATAGTTGCCACGCTGTTCAGACATTAGAATAAAGAATATTTATTGTTCTGGAAAGTACAAAAGCTGTGAAACATCTGAAAGAAAAAAAATGTTCATTTGATCTGCGTACGGAGAAATGGAACAATGCATCTAAATGTCAGCAGGCACCTTAAAGAAAGGTATCAGTACGGGATATGTCCACCGTGGAGTGTGATGCAACATTCCACATGTCGTACCATACTTTGCACAACATTATCCAGCAGCTATTGAGGCAATTTATCCTATTCCTCTGTGAGTGCACGGATGAGGTGTGTTCTTGTTTGTCGGAGGATAGTTTCGACCAGCAACTTGCCTCCCCAAAGCATCCTACACATTTTCAATGAGGTTTAGATCTGGAGAACGCGCTGGCCATACGAGACGTTGCAAACCCTCGCTGTCTAGACAATCCTGAACAGCGAGTGTTCGATGACATGTTGCGTTGTCGTCCATAAAAACAAATTTATCACCGATAGCACCATGGAAAAGAAGAACATGAGGAAGTAGAACTTCATCAATGTATCGTTGGCCCGTCATAGTCCCATTCGCAACCACATGTAGGCGCGTGCGGCCATTGATCATGATGCCGGTCCACACCATGATACTGCATGTCGGATATCGGTCCTTTTCCTGGATATTTTCTGGACGATAAGCAGTACCACTCTCGCGCCAGATCAGTTGGCATCTACAATTCGATGACAGACTGAACCTACTCTCATCTGAGAATAGTACGCATGTCCAGTCCTGTTCAGTCCAATTGTGATGCTCACGACACCATTGCAAACGGGCAGTACGGTGCTGTCTGGTCAATGGGACACACACAACAGTTCTGCGTGCGTATTGTCCTCCTCCCCTCAAACGTCTGGCAACAGTTTTTCGGGAGATCTGCTTTCCTGAGGCAGCAAGAGACTGATTAGCCACCTGCTGAGCTGTGGTGCGCCTGTTCTTTTTTGTTGATATGACGATATATCTGTCTTCTGTAGGCGTCGTACTTCTAACACGACCTCCCCCGTGCCGTCTACTACACATTCCAGTAGTTTTAAATGACTTCCACAGCCGTGAAACAACGCTGTGAGCGATGTCGAACTCCCTGGCAACATCTGTTATTTTTTCACCCTTCTTCGATCTTTCCAATAATTCGGCCACGCATAAAATCATCTATGTGATGTCGGGAAGACATGCCAAAAATTTTAAGTTCGTCTTTTAAATCTTTTCTGTAAAACTTTGACTTGAAACAGCAACTATCCACACGCGTCAAAACCTTTAAAGCTCTTATGAACGCTATCACGTGATGAACAGACGTGGAAAAAATTTGCTTACTCATACTTCTTCTTACTAATATCCCGCACTTACTCTAATTTTCCACATTTTGCTTCCTTTCATTTTGTGGTTGCTATGGATGATAGTGTTATCCGTCCTTAGCAATTGTCCAGCAGTGTATATATATATATATAATATATATATATATATATATATATATATATATATATATATATATATATATATATATATATATATATATATATATATATATATATATATATATATATATATTAATTTAAAAAAGGGGTGAAAAACTACTTTTTTATATATAATGTTTATGAATTTAAAATTTGCTTTATGTGGGATTATAAAGTATGTTTAAAGATGATGTTCCATATAACGAACTGTTTTTCTGGATTTAGCGACTTTGTTAAATATATGTCTGAATATATATATGTGGGAGACAACAAGGGGTCCAAAACGTTTGTCTTTCTTATGGTTTATTTAACATTAAACAAAAATTAATTAAAAAGGTAGATAAGTTTGACAATGATATGCAGAAGGTAACGCCTGCTCGCGCACCTCTCGCGTTCTCCTTTTCTAATGTCCAAGAGTTTTTGTTTCTCTTCCACTAGTTCAAAAGTTTTCGTTTCAGTTTCAATTCACTGCGCCTGCGCGCGAAGACTGCGTGGAGTTGTCTTGAGAATTTTTGGATCCTACAGTCGGCTATCCTGACTGTACGCTGTCCGCAGCGGTACGTCTTCCTTTTTTCCTTTCCATGGATACCAGAGGAGAATCTGAAACATACAAAAAAGACGGAACAGACAAGGACTATACGACAAATACACAAAGATTTAACATATCATAATTCTGCTGAACTAGACAGTTTCTCCATCATGTGAAGGCATCTCTTCGACATCAGGAAAGTTCCACAGGAAAACACACACACACACACATTGTGTTTCACAGGCATAGGACGTCTTTTTTAACCAGTTGATCTTTGGTTGAACGCATCGATATTTTCCTCTGTAGAGTTCTGGACGTCTGTTCAAAACGATTTCTCTTTTTCCTTCGTTTCCACTGCCAAGGTTCAAAGATCCTTCGGAGCAACACAAACCGTCTATATTTACTCTTCATAGGTGAAGGGTTATCAGAACAAGATAAACGTCTAGTTCTCTGCCACACAGGAATATCATTTTTCAATTTAATACAAATTTTTAACTTAGTACTCTTAATGTGATTGCATTTATAATTCTTAACTAGAGAACTCAAATCATTTCTAGTATTAAAGTTTTTAACATGTGGCAAATCATAACTAGAGTTTTCTATCACATTTGAAATAGAAACATTTGAATTAAAATGAACACAAGCATGAGCACCCAAAGAGGATTCACTTTCATTCAATAAAACATCGCTCTTTGCGTGGCCTAGTTTTTTTATTTCAGAATATACACTGGGATGTATAATAATTTCTTCGGTCAAGGTCGGTGATATTGCCGTTCGCACACTTTGACCGGAAGAGTGTTGATTAAGAGAAATATTTATGGGTTTAACTTCTACCATTCGCTGTTCGCCAAAACATGAACTTAATGTTATGATTTCTTCGGAAGGTGTTTGCACTCTAATTAGTGAGGAATTTAAAACTGGGATCTGGCAACCTGAATCGATCAAGGCTGTTACGGGCTGATTTTCCACAAAAATGTTTACATATTGAAGATTTGCAAATTCATCGCTATTTTGTTTTTCGCTCTCGATTTTCAAAGTATTCACGTTTATTCTATTATGGATGTGGTCGTTAGATTCTTTAGGGTTAAAACGCTTCTCACAGTCTCTTGCGCAATGAGATGAATCACCGCATATAAAGAAATTTTTATTTTCTCTTTCAAGATATTGGGGATAGTTCTCTTTAATCTTTGGTTTAAAGTTTTGTGATCTATTTTTAAAGGGGTCTTGGGTATATCCATAAGTAATAGGAATTTCTTTATGTGATCCGTTTTTAGATGAAATATAAATATCACACTCTTTAGCTAAATCAATAGGCCTAAACCAATCTTCTGCTTCTCGAATGCCAATATGAGTTGCAGTTTCCTTATTTAAAGTTTCGAACTGTTTTTCTTCGACTTTAGCTGCAAGATTTAAACTTAATGCTTTATTTTTAGCCCTTTGAAGTTCGACTTCTTTTTCTAATTTTGCTAACTGAAGTTTCGCGAGCTCAATTTTCTGTTTTCCTAAAGTTACCTCTCTTACGTTTCGCGATACTCTCTCATCTATACAGTTTTGAATTAAAGTTTTAACGAAATCTGGATCACTTTCAAATGTACTACTGTTCTCAATTTTAGTCTTTAGTTTAACTATAGTGTCCGTACTCTCCACAGTACCGTCTAGATTCTCAACAACTCTTATGAAATCCTCTTTAAGAGCGTTTTTATACATTTTAGAAAAATATGGAAAGATCCTACCTTTTTTTCTAGCTCCCTTGTTGCTCGCACGTCTGATGTATCCAATAATTGAAGAAAATTTCGATTCCACTGATTTCACCTCTTCGCAGGTAATATAGTTGAAATTGTTCGAATTGACACCTCTTCGCAGGTGTTTGTGAAATTGTAGTTCCGGCCTCTACACAGGTGGAATTTTCGACGATGGGTTCCAACCTCTACACAGGCGGAATTTTCATGCTGAGTTCAAACCTCTAAACAGGTTGAACGAAGTTTTCGAAAAATGGCGGCGCGTCTCCTCCACGGACGGCTTTTGTTCACGTTTCAAACTTTGATCAAAATCGAAATCTTTTTCAATCCCGGCCTCTACACAGGCGGAGTATTCATGCTGAGTTCAAACCTCTACACAGGTTGAACGAAGTTTCCGGAAAATGGCGGAGCGTCTCCTCACAGACGCTTTTGTTCATTGTCAGACTTTGGTTCAAAATCGAAATTTTATCGATCCCGGCCTCTACACAGGCGGAGTATTCATGCTGAGTTCAAACCTCTACACAGGTTGAACGAAGTTTCGAAAAAATGGCGGAGTGTCTCCCTTCACGGACGCTTTGTTCATTGTCCAGACTTTGGTTCAAAATCGAAATTTTATCGATCGCGGCCGAGCCCCCATAATTTGTGGGAGACAACAAGGGGTCCAAAACGTTTGTCTTTCTTATGGTTTATTTAACATTAAACAAAAATTAATTAAAAAGGTAGATAAGTTTGACAATGATATGCAGAAGGTAACGCCTGCTCGCGCACCTCTCGCGTTCTCCTTTTCTAATGTCCAAGAGTTTTTGTTTCTCTTCCACTAGTTCAAAAGTTTTCGTTTCAGTTTCAATTCACTGCGCCTGCGCGCGAAGACTGCGTGGAGTTGTCTTGAGAATTATTGGATCCTACATATATATATATATATATATATATATATATATATATATATATATATATATATATATATATGTACAAGTCAATTGACTTAAATTGAAGTCTAAAGCTGTCATAGACTTATGGAGGCTATGTAAGGTTAAGTTTGCTATATAGTACCCTAAATCCATCCTTTTCCGCTGAAAATGTACACACAATAGTGCATGAGAAATTGATGAATGTATGTAATACTTTTAGAACTTACAATTCTAAGAAATCATACAAGTATTCAAAAAAAGAAAGACACATAAAACTGAAAGCCTAAACGTTTTATTTTTGTAAATATAAAAAGGGCGCTATTGTGAATTTTCACTATTGTGTTGGTATACACTATTGAATTAAAATACCCGACATACTATTGGAATAGATTTTACTGTAGAAGGAACGCTTTATTAGGAGCTTCTCAGCATTCAAGTCATTCCCCATCTCCGACAATTTCTTCATAAGTTTTCTCAACAACGCCCTCCATATCATCAACCATGTCGTAATCTCTCTAATTCATTTCCTTATGATGTCCATTATTCAAGGTCCAAAGAGCTGTCAACAGCCATTCATACTCGAACCGATTAGAGCCTCTTGAAAGCATCATAGTCATTACAATGGGTAAGGCCCTTTTTAGGCGCATTTGTCACATAGTTGCGAAAGCCTGCATTAAGGCGTATTAAGTCACATAAATGGGAAAGCCTTCTTTGAGGCGTATAGAGTCACATAATTGGAAAAGCCTCCTTTGAGGCGTATGAAGTCACATAAATGGGAAAGCCTTCTTTGAGGCGTATAAAATTACATAAATGGGAAAGCCTTCTTTGAGGCGTATAGAGTCACATAATTGGGAAAGCCTGCTTTGAGGCGTATGAAGTCACATAAATGGGAAAGCCTTCTTTGAGGCGTATAGAGTCACATTATTGGGAAAGCCTGCTTTGAGGCGTATGAAGTCACAAAAAATGGGAAAGCCTGCTTTGAGGCGTATAGAGTCACATAATTGGGAAAGCCTGCTTTGAGGCGTATGAAGTCACATAAATGGGAAAGCCTTCTTTGAGGCGTATAGAGTCACATAATTGGGAAAGCCTGCTTTGAGGCGTATGAAGTCACATAAATGGGAAAGCCTTCTTTGAGGCGTATAGAGTCACATAATTGGGAAAGCCTGCTTTGAGGCGTATGAAGTCACAAAAATTTGAAAGCCATCTTTGAAGCATTTACCATCACGTAAGAAACAAAGGTTTTTAAATGATTCACTTTGATCCACAGTTACAGCTTTTCCTTTAAGGCAATTCTATTGAAGGACGCTAGAAGTTTCGTTTGGAGACTCTTGCAAAGTCTGTTGCAGTTTCTGTTAGGTTTTCTTGTCTTGAGAGATTTTCGGAAAGGTTTGACTGTTTTTATTTTGATATCCATGGCTTTTAAAGGCATGCAGACGAAAGAAATGTTTTATGGAAGTTTTTCATCCGGATTCGTATGACGAAACTCCTTCCCACAGAAAGGATTGCTGGTATAAGCGTAGGCAAATGGATTGTTAACGAGACGGGGTGCCTGAAGAATGTCAATTGACTCGTAACAAATCAGTTCAAATTGCTGCAGATTGCATGTGCAAATTATTCCAGAATTTTTGCTTTTCTTCAATTCAGCATCAGCTGTCTTCATGTACAGTTCTCTTAACATGATATTGAGAACAATTGAGACAGTGTAAAAGCAGTTGCCGGTAAAGAACTGCTCTATCATGGAAAAACAAGGCAGCAAAATAGCCAAACACGCAAAAGTGTTTGGAAGGGTCATCCTTGACAATAGTTTCCAAGATTTTTCTCTCAGACTTTTTTAACACTTCAATTCGCAAGACAAAAACACACAATAAATTAATAATACATAATAAAATATATATAATGATACCTTTGTTGCTTATTTTTGTGCCATTATTGGTCTACACAACAGAGATTATTTTATTTTCTAATATATTTATAGAAGCGTTATTCTACTGTTGTATAGTTCTACGGAAACAATTGCGTTTTTTAATTGTTTAACCTGTTTCTATTATTGCGAAAGGGATCAAATTTTTCTTAGAGAGATGAGTTTCTTTTAAAGCAAATTTAACTGTATAAGACGTTTATTTATAATATGATTGTGTTAAATATTTTTTAAGAAGGAAATCGGTAGATAATTCAAAATTGCGCTTAAATATTTTTAATTTTTTTTTTCATTTTATAGTTAAAAGAGTTAAAAATTTTGAAAAACGCTCCTTCTAAATATCCTTCGATCAATAATTCAAAATATAAATTTTACAAAACTTTATATATATTATGAAGGATTTCCTCTCACATACATCAGCGTTCGAGAGTCAGAATGAAGGTCAGGCATAATCAAAACAAATATAATTTATTAACTTTTTAACAAGTCTCAGCAACACAGGCAAGATAATGCATCTATCATTAACTATTGGAGCAAAAGCGAGATAGACGAGATAATTAATATTAATTATAAATTGAATCTCTTATTTTTCGAACCTTTTGGTAATATACGTTGCAAACAACCGAAATTTTGTTTTAAGCTATTCGACCTCTATTAGAACCTACTCCAATTCAAATGTTTAAATGACTAAATCGTCAATTATCAATTTTAAATAAAAAATAATTAATCAACTAGTCACCCTCGATTAGTTTTCTACTTTTTAACGTTAGTCACCAAACTTCTAACCTCTCTCCCTTAAACCTAAAAGTTAATGCTTAAATATAAGCCTTGATTTCCATAAACTGCATCTTCTTCACGAGAAAGTTTTCAAAAGAACAATATTTAAAAAAAGTAAATTTCCCAAGGGGATTAGTAAGTGGTTCGCGGGTAGACCCTTTACAATGTGTAGAAAATAGCACAAATATTTTATTACTAAGACACATACTGTAAAAAAATTGAAAACACCATTTATTACATCAAAGATTCCACAAATATTTAACGGTTCTTATCATTCACAACTTATTAAATATTAAACGAAAAAATCGTAAGGCGTAAGAGCTAGATAACGGTTTACCGCAGGTGTTGTAATTCGAGTTTGATCTAGATCAGTGGTTCCGTATCTTACTTAACCCATTCTAAACCCAAAGTTTGACGATGGATCCACTTGAGAAACAATTTTATTTCAATGCAATATTCTACAAAATGCAAATTTAAATTTGATCTCCTGAAAATGATACTTAAAAATGGGAAAAGGATATTGGTAAATATTATATAAAATTTTTTTTATAAATATTAACTTCAATGAAAGTGTAACTTGGGTTAATAAGTTTATGAGCAACAAGATATCAATTGTATTCAAATATGGTTACGAAACATATAAAGAATAATACGACTTTCTGATTAAAACTTAGAAATATTTTTAGTATTCACTTCACAACTAGGTTTCCTGCCCCAAACGGAATTAAACTATTGACTCTCCATATACACTATTCTTTCATGCTACCGTATTTTAGACAAGCTATCAAACATTAAAGGAAATTTGTTCAATGATTCCGTACTTATTAAAACTTTAATAGATGGGCGCCCCCGTGATCAGCCCGTTCAAAGATGGTCATTAATTGTATTTTATGTTTATGTATCGATACTACTTTAATTTAAAGTTTTTCTTAGCTAGAAAAAAATCATGATTTATTTATTTAAACTTACATAATAGGTCAAAAATATTTTATTTCATATATTAAACCTTGACTTAAGAGGTGCGTGGACAATTTACCAAACTTAGTTTAAGCAAAGCTAAATGAATTTTAATTTTCCACGGACTTCTTTGACATTTACAACAAACCCCTATAAGAGCCGATGATCTCGTCCCAAAAGCCATTAAAAAGCGGCCCTTACGCAAATAATACAAATATTTAAATTTAAATATTTTTATTAAAAAAAAAGGCTTGAAATATTTTTTAATATAACCGCTTTCTTGTGACATTTATTTAGAAATAAAATTTTATATATATACATAAAATATCTTATTATTACATATCACAGCAGGACAATTTATGTGGAAAAATTTTAAAAATGGAAAAAGTATTAAGGGTTGTTATAAAAACCATTAACTTTATAAAAGCAAAAGGACGTTAATCATAGACCTCAAGAGTTCCTTAAGGTAAAGGGCACTGAATTTGTAGACGTTATTTATTATACAAAAGGGAGATGGCTCAGTAAGTGAAAAATGCTCAAAAGATTTTACTATTTGAGAACTGAATTAAAACTATTTATGGAAACACTGAATTTGAAGACAAAGATCGGGTTTTAGATTTAGCTTTTTTAGTAAACTTAACAGAACATTTGAATAGTTTAAATTTGAGACTTCAAGGAAAAAATCAATTTATTAATAATATGTTACAAACAATAATAGCGTTTGAAAGAAAGTTCAAATTTTGACACAATCAAATAAAAGCAAAAGATTTGTGACACTTTTCAGTGCTTTGGTTGTACATAAACCTGTGAGATGCACAAAATATGCTGCATTAATTTTTGATTTAATTCAAGAGATTAAACGAAGATTTCAAGATTTTCGAAAAAATGAAGAGTATTTCAACATATTTTTTACCTCATTTTCTCTAGAAATAAATAAATTAACTCGAATCTTCAAATAAAATGCATTGAACTGCAAAGTGACATTCAATTGAAGGAAAAATTTGGGAGTGTTTCGTTATTGGAGTTATATAAAGATTACCTACCCCGCGATAAATATCCTGATTATCGCAATAATGCTTTATTAATGTCTTCACCTTTTGGCAGTACTTTTATTTGTGAACAATTATTTTTAAGAATGAAGCATACAAAAAACAAAAATAGGACAAGGATCACTGTCAAACATTTTGAAAATGTATTAAGAATTGCAACCTCGTCTCTTAAACCCGATATCGATTTGCTTGTTCTACAAAAGCAAATTTATCTATCTCATTAATATGAATTTTTTCCTTGTTTATGAAAAAAAAACTAAATAAAATGAAACATAAACAAACTTAAAATAAATATATGTACCTATACATATCTAATCCAAATTAAAAAAGAATTATAATAAAAATAATTCTTTTTTTACAGAAACTTAGTATTATATATATATGTATATTATCAATAAAACCTTCATCATTTTTAAATAGTAAGTACTTAAGGGTTGTTAAGAAATCATTTATTCCTTGTATCTTTTAATTTTTTAGATTTTCTATTAATAAATTTATTTTCCTGTGTGATAATCGTAAAGCCCAGTTTTGGAAAAACTGCTTTAGGGCATGAAGGATTAACATTAGGGTGGACTTCGTTTATGAGGAGAAAAAATATATAATATTAATTGGAACCTACCTATTTGGAAAAGATGTTGTATGGTACGGAGACTTGGAGAAAAATGCAAGGTGCGACACACAAAAAAAAAAAAAAAAAACGAGACTAAGCATGTGGCTTGAAAAAAGAGTGGAGAGTTGGATTGAAATGCCCTTCTGGCCCCAAAGATTCTCCAAGAGGATTAGTGAGAAGGCACGATAAAGCTCTGTCACAAGGGGAGTAAAGGGAATGTGGTAAAACAATTGTTTTCCTTTTCCCCCATCATTCTTTGAGGCCTGTTCGAACGTACCACTGCAGAAACCTTTTCAATGTTTTCAGCGGTGTGGGAAATCTGAGGACGTCCAGAGCGTTCACCGTTTTCGACACTTTTCCTGCCTTCACAAAAGCGTCGATGCAACTCAAAAGCTTGCGTTCGTGATAATGTATTACTACTTTACATACACCTCTCTGCAGCCCTCAGCAAAATATACTTCCAACAAAATTTGATATTCATAATACGATTCTCTACAAACGTCATTTCTTTGAATAGTCGGTTACTAAATGGATCCATTTATAAAATACGAGGCCATTACGAGCCACCGACCACTTTACTTAGGAAAAAACCACTTTTAGAAAAGAGGAAGAACGTCGAAATGCAAAAAGGTTATCGTAGTCACTCCACTGTCAACTTTTTTTTACGTTATAGGCCCAGTTTGGGAACTTTTGAATCCTACTTCGTATATTTGTGGGCAAAGTTTTTTCTCCATGAAGATCAAGTTGGCTGACATAACTGGTAGTTCAACAAGAAATCTCATTAAAAAAATGTAGAAAAGTGTTACAGGGTACGTATAGGTTGCTTACACTTACAGATAATATGGTATTAGTACAATAAATAATTTGAATAAAACTGTCACTATTTTTTAAGGTTATACGTATTGAATTATAATCAATAAAACTGTATTATTTTTATAATAATGTAACCTTTTTTTAGATTCAACCATTCAAAAAAGGTACAGTCCTCCACTATCCACCATTTCCACAAAGACCCACGAGCCAAAATAGTTGCCAACCTCTATATCCTAGACTCTTCTAGATTTAATTTTGAGTTACCTGTTTTATCCCCAGATTTGGATTTTTGGTACTTAGGTATTAACGTAACTGCAGTACCAACGTGCAACGTAAGTACCAATTGTGGTACTTACGTATTTTCGTAACCGTATTCGCGACATAAAATGAAACGAATCCCCTAGTTGCCAATTCAGTGCGTACTACACATAGGAAATCGGAGTTGCCAACGTGGCGAATTATTGTGAACTTTGGCATTGTAATGATCGTACATAAGTACCAAAATTGTTTAAATGATATACATGACTTTAGCGAAGATACTGTAAGAGAATCGTCATTTTGATAAAATATAATTCAAAATACAAATACATACGGGAATAAATTCATAAGAAACGGAATACGGCTTAGCGAGAATACTAATTTATCCTGCATTCACTTTTCGCAAAAGTGAGATAATTTATTGTAGTTAAAATTGACTGATAAAAATTAAATGTGATGTACTGCATACGCTTTAATATGAAATATCTTATAAATAAAAAAAGCAGACAAGATACCTTTTACATACTTATATAAAATCTAATTTAATTCCTTGTTTGCACAAAATAGCCTGCTTTTATTTCACTGATTAATCCTACAAGTACTGTTGCAGCTCATTTGCTTTCGCTTTGAGAAACAATTAAATATTTCCAATTAAGAAATATATTTTGCATGAATAACATTTTTAAGTATTAGTGAAATAATTCAAAGAACAATTTTTGAGAAAAGAAAATATTATTTCAAAATCTTCTAAAGGATTAAATTAAGGGGAAAAAGGCAATGCGATTGTATTCTGCCACAATCAGGAGAAGAAAACATTTTTTAATGGATCATCAATAAAAATTTGTTTAAAAAATATTCTGTAGCTATTAACGAAAATGGCATTGTGACTTATTTACGCAAAAAGTGCTGCCACTCACTATAAAAAAATTATAATTTAATTTTGTCTCAACAAAAAAAGCAATTTAGAATTTAGCTCGTGTATTTTAGAAAAATACACAAGTGAAACAATAATTAAGATTTTTTACACATATAAGCTTTGTAAAACAGGTAATCTTTTGTTTAAGAAAGAGAAAATTATCTGTTGTTTAATAAAGAACACACATTCTCCCTTTTTCTCAGGGAAGTACTTAATTGTATTTCTCAGGGAAGTACTTAAAAATAAATAAAAGACTATTTTTAATTTTTTTTCGCTTTTTTGATCTTTAACAACTAACATTTGATTTTTAATAAATAAACAGAGGGATTTTGTTAAAGATATCAAAAATATTTTTCGGTATATTTCAATAGCTTTTTCTAAGTGAAATAATAGACTGTGAATAAATAATAAAACTGATTTATGCTGTATAATTTGTAATTGTTAACTGAATGTAACTGAGTTAACTTTATTAGAGTATTTTTCTGAAGAAACTCATTATTTTTTTTTTAAAAAAAAACCAAATTTTTTAGAGCCAACTTTAGCATGAACTGTATTCCTTTACTTAGAGCTGTTAAAATTTTTTAAAAGCTTAGAGATATATTCTTAGATTTTTATTACACTTGTTTTTTTTAAGACAACCTGCACTTTTTATACATAAAATATCGAATCCCGCACACTTACAATTTTTTTGTAATCCTTCTGTTCATGCTAAAAACATTAAATTTAAAAGGAAAACGACAATGAATCCTTTTTCATATCTTTTTTCTCAAATTATTAAAAATATTATTTATTTATTTTTATATTTCTCGACTATTTTTGCCGTTAAACTATTGCTAGAAATGTCAAAAATAATTTTTTTGCCAATTTTCAATAATATAAACATCGGGTGATCGACAGTGACATTTCAAATTGATTAGTTACATTCTTTATTGATCTCTGGAATTTAAGGATAACTCAATGTTTTCTCAAAATGCTAATGATAAAACTTTATTAACAAACACATAAATATTATACTAATGTTCTTACAATTATGGGGAAATGAATTCACAAAATATTATGAGGGTAATATTTTGAATTATTTCATATTGTTTTACGGATTTTTGTGTTTGCTGCTCGTATATATGTACAAAGTAGGAAAATTTACGCATACATATAAGACTGGAGATGCCTATCTGTTTAATATTCAACGATATTTTTGTAAGTGCTAAATAAAGAGATTGATGTTTTGAATTGCAGTACACGTCATTTTAATTATTACGGTTGTTAAATGATGTAAGTATTCTAAAAATACAGAAAATTGTAACTTATAATAATATCTATCTTCGCTAATTATTTAGTATTATCTTACACGTACTCTTACAGCATTTTATTTACCTCAAACTAAGAGTACCCTTATTAAATTGTTCGAAAAGCATTTTTCTTGGTGAAAATGAAAGATGAATTTGTAAAGTTGATAAATATTTTATGAGATTATATATTTTATAATTTAGTTCTCCGCCTTTTGCAATCTTTTTGGCAAAAGCATGATTCAACCCTCATTAAAATTTTGATCTTTTCTGGAAAAACAGAATCTAATATTTTTGACGTCCTCAATTTTGGAAAAGGTTTTCAAGAATAAAATTCTTTTGAATATATATATATATATATATATATATATATATATATATATATATATATATAAAGTAGGACAATTAATAATAATACTAAGGTACCATATCTAGAGAATATGGTGGATATATTATTCATCACATTTTTTAAGCTCTAAAGCTTTTAACCCGTTATCAAACTTGGATAAGTAATCACATTATTTTGGATACTTTGAATATCATCCTATGCTTTTTCTATAGATCCATTTTGGAGCTTTCTGTTTTAGTGAAAGCAGAACACTTCCCTTTGGATTGATCTTGATATTATATAGTTGAAGAGAAAAAAGATCCCTTTGAAATCCCACCAAGCAAACAACATCGCCTCTTTTTTATGAATATCGATTCTCGAAATGCTTTGGGTCGGTGCATCCTTTTCACTCCCGATCTCTTGCGTGTAGCCTTATTGACAACCCATTTCTCGTACTCAGTGAGGATTCACTTCAAAAGTTTATTTTTTTTGGAATTTATGAACAAAATTACAGGTATCACTGTTTTGGAGCAAATTTCTTTACTTAGCTCATAGGATGAGTTTTGAAATTTGACCAATGCATTCCACGTGATCATAAACGATCGAATCCAATCAATTAAATTTCTGAGTGATCTCATAAATTTATATTCGGCAGTTTGGATCAATCAATGTTGTTATTTTGCTTTCATCATCTTCCACTCGTTTGTGAAGAACGTGGTGCATCTTCAAAATAAAAATTGCCTGACCGAAAGTTGCCAAACCAGTTTTTGCATTAGCATTCTATAGTGCATCTTCTCAATACACATGGAAAAAAAATATTGCTCAAGCAGTATTTTTACTTTTTTGATTGCAGAAATCTAAATTATGCAGATAATGCTTCTTCCAAATTTCCATATTTGGTTGAGTTCAAAACAAAAGGGATAACGCGGATTGAAATACAGTTTTTCATAAATAAGCCTCATTATATCAGCTATCAAAACATAATCGCATCTTGCTTGAGTATGATGTTAGCAGTATAAAAAAATAAATTTAAGTCTTCCGTTGCAAAAAAACTAAAATTCCATATTCTTTTCAAACAATAATTTGCTTCTCAATGTCTTGTAAACATATCAAATGGATTAAAAGTACTATTTTAGTTGTTAGTTTTATGTTAATTTGGTTCTTGTGTCCATGTCTGAAAGAAACATAAAATCCGGAATTTAAAATTGAATAAATTTATGTTTGAATGAATCATAAATAGATAGAAAAAAAGTGTGCTATTGTTGTTAGTAACCCCTGACTGACGATGTCAAAACGAGTTTCACGAAATTCATCGAGCCAAAGAGCTAGATGTACGCCTGTCATTATCCATAGCTTTGAGCACCATATAGGTGACAGTAAGTTTTGGCTCGGTTCCATCCCAATTTTGAAGGAGAACAAACACCCTAGGATTGGTCAGGGGTCCCAACCTTTCTTCCCCTTCCACTAACCTCAAGAGAGGACTTGCGGCTCGATGGGTATTTAAAGTAACCCCGCGCTGGAAAAGGCACCCTACATTTACAAACGTCCATGCCTTCTCCAGTATTCAAACCCAGATCCTATGGCACAGAAGTCAGCTTCGCTGACCACTATATCATATGGGCGATAAGTATACTATTGTATATTAGATATACAGGGTGGTCGCAAATTCATGTTACAAACTTTAAGGGTAGGTATAGAACATTATAATAATCATTTAATTTATAGAAATGTATGGGCACAAGTGCTGGGGGGTACTCATAAACATAAAAAATAAAATAAAAGACAAAGTGCCTATTAAAAGCGTTGCTGACTAGTGTAATGTTTACAAGAACTGTTCAGCGCATGAGCTATGAAGTCTAGCTGTAGCACATATTGCTGTACCACCCACTGGCTGTCGGAGAAGATATTCTGTCTGGTTCAAACATACGACTCTCTGAAAAATATACGTATGTAAACTACTTTGTTTAACACTCTATAATGAGTCTCACACTCTATGATGACTCACATTATGACTTACACTTGTTCCTGACTCGTGTCTATCAGCCACAACGTTCAAGATTCTTCCACCCAGGCTTGGACTGCGCGTACATGTCTTCTTCGATCGGCATCATATCTGGTAACGTATAACGAGCGTGTTTCATGAAGTTGACGATGTGACCACTGAATAATTCTATGATCCTTCATTCGTCGATCAAAAAACTGCACGTGATGCACTCGTAATTCAGCTCTGCCATTACCATTTGCACGGTCGTACATGTAATGCATGTCTGCATTTTTTGCCATACATAAAGTCTCCCATTGTAGACGCCAGCATAATTGTGAATGGAGCTTTCCCCTACTGAGATGCATCATGTTGAACGGAGACTAGACATCTACTACCCCCTATCGGCAACGCAACCAACCAATAACTCCATTTATCTTTTCTTTTATTTTCCCTATTTACACCTTACGGCGTCACTTCGCCTATACATTCCTATACAATAAATGATTGTTAAAATGTCGTATACGTACCCTTAAAGTTTGTACCATGAATTTTTTACTATTCATATTTTGTTGGATATTGTTTACTATTCATATTTTGTTGGATTCATATTTTGTTGGTTCATTCTATTCATGTAAAGTTTTTATAATGATAATAATATATTTAATAATTAAATAGTATTATGCACATATGTCCTATATTTTTATAAAGCGTTTTATAATGTTACATGTGGTGTTTATATATATTACATAAATTTTAAACATATTACTTGTAATTTTACTTTTACATGAATAGAATGAACGATAAATACATCTGCAAAGAAAAGAGAAAATAATGCAATATTAATTTATAAAAATTAAAATTTCTACTTAAAAATCATAAATTCCAATTTAAGACATACTGGTATAATACCCGTTGACACAGATTCATACTGTATGATTTACGTAGATTATATATATATATATATATATATATATATATATATATATATTACAAGGATTACTTCAATATTGTTCTGTTTAAAAAAAAAAAGAAAACTTATATCTCTCGTATATGTCAATGCTTGAATAAATTTTTAAATACTCTTTTTAGCAATAAACATCTTTAATATTTTTAAATAATTAGAAATATTTTATTATTCTTAAATTTATAAGGTGCCTTATAATTATGCATTGTGTAGAATTGTCATTGTATATAACAAATAACTAGAAGTCTTGTATCATTAAAATATCGAGAAAAAAAACTATTTAATTATCTTTGAAATCCATTACAAGTAAAATCTAGTTTCAGAAAACATTTTATTTATTTAAACAGGGAAATAGGCAAAAAAGTCCTTCGTATTGTCTGAAATAAAAGAAACGTTGTTAGGGATTTATCCATGAACCGTTAACAAAACTAATTTAAAGTAAGAAAAGCAGATTACAAAGCTATCCAATGAACTCTAATAAAAATGTTGTGCAGTTTATTTCAATTGATTCATCTTGTAATTGACTTCATTTTTATGGTAATTGCACAAATCTTCAGGGCTCTTAGTAATTAAGTTAACGAAAAGCTCAAGAAATTAATAGCCATTTCTCCGTTAAATTGAATTACTTGTCAGGTACACGAAATAAGAAATGTGCATTTTACTAATCACTCTCTATTCGATTCTATACCTGTTTTCGTGGGACGAAGTTCTAATAAAAATATACATTTTCATCTTCATTAGTCTGCTTAATAATCCAATTTTCAAGGCGTTTTCGAAATTATTGGTTCGTAATTTAAAAGCTAATTTAATTTTTAATTTTAAAACATGTGGGGATAACTGTTTCATTTTAAAAATAAAATAAAGCACCTAATTTTATTTTTGGATTTTAAATAAAAAACGTTTTGTTTTAATGTAGCGCTCTCTATTTTGACCAAACGATTGTTATCTCATACAACGCATCATAATAAATATTGAAAAAATTCGTTTAGTTTTCAAAGAAGACATACATTGAACAAATAGTAAATTATATTTCTGAAAAAAAAAAATGTAGCCGCGTTTATGAAAATTGCCCTTTTTAGTTATTTTAAGCACTTTGCAATTTTTAAGGACCTGAATCTCATGCTCATTTAGCTCATCTAGCTCATGCACATATAGCTGTCATATATCCATGCAAAAATCAAATCACTCTGAAAAAATAAATATTTTTTTGCCATTCAGTTACTTGAGGATTATGTAAGAGTTTCCAAGTTCTTAAAATAAATTATTATCTGATCAATTTTACACTATATTGTGGCTCTTATACTTTACGTTGTGTTATTGTTTAAAAACGTTCCAGAGCACAACCAATTATCTTCTAATAAAAATAAATTAATAAATACAAGTATAAATTGTAACTAGTAGTGGTGTAATGATGTTAGTATAAAAAAACTAAATACTTTGACAAAAGTCGATCAAAATGATTACAGTTGTTTATAAATAGTTACTTCTATATCAGTTTCTAAAGTGAATGAAAAATTGGGAAGTTAAAGAAATTTATTACTATAATATGATTATGCATGTAAAAAAGTATAGTTTTTCAAACAAATAAGTAAGTTTGTTGAAATATTATTAATAAGTCTGAATTTCATGCTTCATAAAATATATAACTTACAAGAGCTATAATAAACGGTTATTTTATAAATTTTAAACTAGTTAAACATTCATAAAACAAAAACACACAATAGTAATATTATATCTAAATTAAGCTTTGTCGTGTTATAGAACATAGAGGTATTATTATAAATTTAAAATCAGACTTAAAGATATTTAATTAATTAAAAAATATATTTTTTGCAGGAAACTACATTGCTTTTATTTTATTATTATAGCATTCAAGAAACTATTCATGAAGCGACCCATTCGGTATAGTGTTTAGTGACGCTGATTGATGTGCCGTTGGGCCTGGGTTCGAATCCCGGAGAAGGTTGGATGTTTGTAAGTGTACGGTGCCTTTGCGGCATGGGAGTACTCTAAATAGTCGTCAAGCCGCAAGTCCTTTCGTGAGGCTGGCGGAAGAGGTAAAAAGGTGGGACCCCTGATCACACCTAAGATGCTTTCTCTTAAAATTGGGGTGGAACCGAGTCAAATCGTACTGTCACCAGCATGGTACTCTTAGCTACGACTAACGACAGGCGTAAATCTCTAACCCTTTGCCTTGTTGAATTTCGTGGGTCTCAATCTGACATCGTCAGGCAAATGGCATTTGAAACAACAACACCAAATATTCTGAAGGTATCAATAAAATATTCTTATATAGTTTTTTAATTACTGCAAGGATTTTATTTGTACATTTTCTTTACATTACCTTGGTATTATTTAGCCTTTATGCTAATTTGAATAAAAAATAATGCAATTATTTTCATATCTTTAAAATAATTGGTACACAGTGTGAATTACATGTTTAAATACAGTACTCTTGCACTTTATTCGACATTTTGATTTCAAATAAACACTGTTCTCATTTCAGGCGTAGTATATAGTACTTTGGAGGATTGTTATTCAAATATAAAAATATCCTATTCTTCCGGATTTTAATCAGAATGAAAAAGAAATGTGAAATATTTTAACAGGTTAACCAGCTTACTTTAATGATTCTTAAACTAAGAACAAAAGATTATTCCGGCATATAGCGTGCACTTTTAACACAAGAAATAATATCGAAATTTACTGGTGCGTGTTATACGCCGGAAATAAAAATAGTAGCTTCAAAATAAAGAAAAGTCAAGTATAAGGAAATAAGATTTCTGCATATATCTAAATACATTTTATTTAGAAAAACGACATAACTTATGAACTCTCATTATTAGATAACATGACAAGTTCGCCATATTCGTCTTTGTTATATCTTCAAGCACGTCGCTAAATACTGTTTTATCTTTTCACCCCATCACTGTTACTTTGATCCGTGTAACCGAATAATATAATCTTCCATTCTCTCTAGATCCTTAGATACATTTATTATTTTTTAAATGACTTTCTGATTATGTAGTTTTTATATTCATTCCATGCTTTTATTTTTTATCCACTCATACACTATATTTAGACATCAAAGGAAGAACATTGATCATGTACATTTCGGGTTTCTTCATAAAAAAAAAGAGTGGACGTTATACGGCGAATGTACCTAAAAGTTAAAAATTGCAGTTTTTGCGCATTATAAGTATTCTGGAACATACCGTGTAATTTATTACAACCAATAGAAAAAATATAATTGAAGCCAAAAGATTAAACTTTTTTAACATTAATGGAACTTTTATAAAAACCTTTCTAAAGTATCTGATGACAGAATTGAAAAAAATTTAACAAATCTGTAAATGAATTTTTCATAAATCTCACAAAACATACTGCTTATATAATCTATTTCAACATGGAAAGCGCATTTTCCTTTGTTTTGTTACTATGACCCTAGGGTCTCCTAAGCCCTTTTTTCAATATTAAGATTATTTTTTGGAAGTAGATTTCTCGCATTTTTTACGAACAGAATATATTGTATTGAAAAGCTTTTGGTATTCAGTCAGAGTATTCACGGAATTTTCAGTTACGTCTGAGATTTTAGTGCGGAATAAAAACTGTATAAAAGAAGCTTAAACAAAGTTTAAACTCTTCAGAAATCTCTGGCTTCTTCATGCATTGTATTACTTAGTTTATATAAATATTATATTCAAATTCTCAAACCATACCAAATTACGTGGTCCGTCGCCAAAAGCCCTCGTGTAGCTGAACAGTGCGACGTTAATATTAACTCACTCACTCACTCAAACCATACTAGTAAAATAAGAGAAAAAAAAAAGTGACGAATGAATTCTATTAAACTGTTAAATTTCAAGCTAGAGGAATTGGGGTAGTTAGACTAAAAATTATTAAGAATGTGTAGACATTACAGCACACACATATCCCTTTGTTTGCGTCTTGTGTAACATAAAGAAGCAGCTCTACATTTTTCACGTCATTAGATTAATGCCTCTGTGCCTTTTCAAGGAGGTCTCAGGGAATTCATGCATTAACAAGACGGTGGCGCACACAAGGAGGGGTCACTGACAGCCCAAAGCCCTTGATTTTTTTCCGCGATTGATTAAAATCCTATGTATATAGTATGTAAAATTTAATTATTTGTTACTAATAATTAATTTTATTAATTAATGCTAATCATTTATTCAATGATTAATTTGTTACTGTTTTTTGTTTCCGAAAATCGACAAAATCAAAGGAATATGTTGAGCGGCATATTGGAGCAGGATACGAGAATATTGGATTTCCGTCCCTAGATTATTCTAATATTTTAATTTACCATGAGCTCTATCTTTAAACAGCAACTCCCCAATTTTCGAGGATAGAGATTAAGACCTCTTCAGAGATCATGTGCCTCATTGAACATTCTACAGTTCCTCCCTGGATCCCCCACTCCCTGAAAAATTTATGTGTGAGACACTGTAACAAGATAACTCAAAACCGTATGTCACCCCTAAGTCCTTACTTACCACGACATAGATGGTTTTTGACTATTGCCCTGCTTTAACATATTAGTTAGACCTCTAGTCAATTGAAATCATCTGGTTATTGGTCTCTGATAGACTGGGCGCCATTGCCCTCCAACCACTACGTTTCATGAAGTAGGGAATAGACTTGCAACAACATAAGTTGACTTACCCATATCTGTCATCGACTTACTGAATTATTGGTTAAAAACGTTTTAGTTGTAACAAACGGCAGCTTTGTGAATTAATTTTTGCACCTGTATACTAGAGGTGGGGAACCCAGGGCTTTGAGGCCGCGTGCGGCATCCATGAGTTCTTTGTGCAGCATTCATAAAAGCTAGCACATGAATCAGTTAATATTTAACTATACATATTAGAGCAATTTTCAAATGAATTGAGCTAAATATATAACGGCATTGATGTATGTATGTATTTTCCATCGGATTTTCAAATTTTCTTAGAATTTGTAGCTATGTCAGTTATTTATAATTCAATACTCTTATTTTCCTATTATGATTTTTATAATCTTAAAATTATTAAAAAGTACTTCTTTGTTATTTTTTAAGTGCTATTTGAATTTGTAGTTGATAAATTTTAATGATCTGAATATATATATATATATATTAATATACATTTGTAGTAAATAAAAATACGAACAGTGAAATGCAAAAAAGTTACAGTGTCTTCTATGAATTTAATAATTTTATCAAAAAATATATTGAAACATAGTTATAACAAAATTTTCCCTTTATGTGAATACAAAAATATTTTATATTGCAACTTTTTATGTCAAATAATAAATAAACAAATATTTAATATTTTTTTTATAATATTTCTTTGTAATGCATCAAATTGTTGAAACTATGCAGTAAGTATAATAATTTTCATAGAGAAGTCGCATTTCTAGATACATAAATCTATGTGGCCTCCCCTGTATTGCTACTTAATTCACATATGGCCTCTAATGGTATAAAGGTTTCCCATCTCTGCTGTAAACCCGCAAATTGTCTATAAATTTAATCATGGCTTCTTGCTATGATGTAAACGTACTACATGTAAAGTTTCATTATTTACTTTTCTGCATGATGTAGGAATTTTAATTGCCAAATTGTACACTAATAATGTTTAGAATATCTGTTAAGCAAATACACTTAAATTTATGACCACAAAGTGTTTTAAAATATGTTATATCTTTATATTAAAAAAATCCAAAACTTCTGTATAATATCCTCATGATTAACAAGGAAGAATCGAATTGCATGCTTCAAAATATTAAAAAAAATGAATTTTTCTATTACTATTATTTTTTTTAACTTTATGAAATTTTTTCTGATACGAAATATTCCTATTTTAAAGTATGTAACATTAAAAGCCCGTAAACTTAAAATATATTTGATTACTTAATACACTAAAAAGTACTGGATAGTTAGATTGCTTTATAATTAATAAAAAACATGTAAGAGATGCAAGAATTAAATGTAATAGATTTTTTCAATGCAGCGATATATCAATGAAGATGTAATTGAGAGTAGCGATAATGTTATTGATTGTGTAGACTTAGAAACTTCTATGAAATATTTCGATATGAAGTTATATTGTAAATGAAACCATTTTCACAAAAAATGAAGAAATACATCTAAATAAAATGTTAAGAAGTTCCCGTAAAAAAATTCTGATTTCAAATGTATGCTTTTTTTCCCTAATTACTTTTGAAATAATGTTTTCTTATTTATCTGAAATATGATAAATAATAATTTATTAATACAGAAAATTTAAATAAAAAATATTTCCCTTTCTTCCCATATGTTTTTTCTAAGGCAGTAAGACCAATTTCATTAAGCTTTCCAATGAGTAATAAAACTTGCCTTAACTACCAATTAAAATTTACGCGATTCGCTTCCCAGAGTCACCGTTTTTCACATAGACGCGCATGTGTGGTGTATTGGGAGCAAAAGAAAAGGAATAAATAGGCAAAGCCTTCGCAAACACCGCCAAGGTAGTTTTATTTTATTCCTAAGCCTTTGGAATAGTTTCACTACAGCGTTTCTTAAACTGTGGGGCACCCCCCCCTTGGGGGCGTGACAACTCTACGAGGGGGCGTGAGAATATTGAAAAGTAAAAAACAAAAGAATTAAAAAATTGTTAATTTACTGAAAGAAAAACAAAATACATTCTGACATAATAAAAAATAAAATGCACATTTACACTGGTATATTACACGCATAAATGTATCAGTGGTGCAAAATGTGAGTGCATTTGATAAGGTATTTAACAATATACAGATAAGAAAGAGTTTTTTATATATAATTACTAAGTGATCACATGGGAATGCTTTATATAAAACTATATACAAAAATTAACCCTTATCTTGATAACTTGTATGATTTATAATTAATCCCTTAACTGCCGATTAAAAGTTTTGCAATTTGCTTACCAATGCCAACCTTTTTCCACGAAGGAACACGTATCTGATGTAATGGGAGCGGGTAGGAATAAAGAAGCAAATAATCTGAAATAAGTAAATCATGCGCAAACATTGTCCAGCTCCATTTATCACATTCCAAAGCCTTCAGAATAATTTTATGGATAACCGTGCACAGAAAAGATCGTACTTCGGAAAGACGTATATATACGTCCGGGGAAATTAACGTTCTGACTGAGCGAGACGTTTATATACGCTGGTGGCACTTAAGAGGTTAAAGTAATATCGTAGTTTTAGCATTAAAGTATATATAGTATTATTGAGTTCAATACATTGTTATTGCATGGGGAGTTGCGATGAAAATTATGATTAAGTATTGGGTCGCGAATATTGAAAACTTTGAGAAGCACTGATTTTACTAGCGTAAAGAAAATATCGTACTTTGGAAAGACGTATATATACGCCCATGACAGTTAACAGACGGGAGGGGAGAGACGTATCTTATCGCAGGCTGCATTCGAGATGTTAATATATATATATATATATATATATATATATATATATATTACTATATTTGTTACATAATAGTAGTGATTGGTTTTATCATGCTCTCTGAGGTTATACTTTCTCTGAAGTTTTGTTTATTTTATTTGGTTTTCCTACCGAGTAAAAAGGGGGAAGGTTGGCGCCTTCAAAACTAGTTTAACCCACTTATTCGGTCCCTAAGTCCGAAATTGTCTTTCTGACTCGCTAGGTTCTTCTTTTTTTGTAGTTCTTTTATTTCTCTATAATTTTGTTCTTCATGTTCAGCTTTCATATTTTTATTACGTAATTTCTTGTTATGTTCTTTATCTATTATTTCTTGTTTTTGATAAATAATACATATTTCTTTTATATATATATATATATATATATATATATATATATATATATATATATATATATATATATATATATATATATATATATATATATATATATGTAATAATTCCCTCTAGCATTCTTTTAATTAACTTTTTTACAATATCGAAATAATCTTTTGATTATTTGGTTCAAAACTAACACCCTGATTTTAATCGTAATCGATGAATATTATTACATCAGAAATTCCTGTCCCGCATATTCTATCCAATCAGAGCTATGATTACGTGGTCATCACGCACTTGCACTGTTGGTGAGGAATAAAAACAACTTGTGTAATGGCGTTCAGCGCTCTTCCTTTTTTGCCGTCATAATGTACTAGTAAATATAGCTGTTTCTCCGTGTTTTTGTGTTGTGTCCGTCAAGATGTCACTTTTACTTGTTTCTTGTCCACTGTGCTTTAATATCATCATGAATTTGTTTGTCTCGTCGATGTGAAAGTGTATTATAATTTTGTCCTAAGCTTCGATGTGTGTGCCACAATAAAGAAGATATCTGTTCACTGAAGATGTGTTTTTGATGAAATCCTGCTCACACGCGACAAATTCTACCACTCGGCCAATACTTAACATATATATATATACATATATATTATAACTCAATTACTAGAGAATTATATTAAATTTGCTTAAATGTAGATTAAATCCTTATTTGATTAAACTAAATCAATAAGCTTTCAGAAAGTATCTGGTATAATTATGCATATTTTTCATTCTGGTATAATCATCCATATTTTTTACTTAAAAACGAATTGTTTTCTTTGGCATTCATATTGAAAGTTTCATTGATAATTCCTGCTAAGTTGAACACTTTAGTTATAATTTTATAATGTTAATCACGTGAAACAACACATTAAAGTTTCATATTTAAAGGCAGCCTTTAGATTTATGATATAATAAACCCTCATTCACCAAAAAAATGGACAACGCCAGGCAAGCTTTAATTTAAACAGCCATGAAAAATAACTCCATGGTAAATAAAGGCAAATAAAACCGAGTTAGAAAAGAAAGACTACGTACGCTGTGTTCCAGGGATTCGTTCATATTTGGATATTACTTACTGAGGAAAATCGTAATCTCGTACAGATAATAAATCTTAAATGAATTGTGATTTTACGTAAAGTTCAGGTATTTGTGTATAATTATTAGTTCAAAAAAGTATCCCAGAATAAAAATAATATGAAAAAAAATCAGTTATTTCTTTAAATTAGAGGGCGTGGATTATCATGCTCCACGTATTTTTTTCTTATACATCATGAAAGTAATGTATTCAATTTGATTTCTTTCCTGTTAAATTATTTAACATTTTACTATGTCTTTTTGAAGTGATAACTTCTGTTGGGGCACGTTTTGCTAGAGAGTAAACTTCACTGAACTTCACGCTCGGGAATATAACGCTCATTCGGCTTTTTTCACCTTCAGTGTAACACATACACCCAGAACACATACACCCCTAAAAAGTAAAGGAGGGACGTTCCCCACCTCGCCACTCTGAAACGCGTTTTGTTTGTCTCCCCTCCAATAGGCAGTAAAAGTAAAGTTCCTAGCTTCTCGATCTAAGTGAGGCTACCCCCCGGCAGCCACGCCACCTCTTTTTTCTAAAATGAAGGCGGGATTAATTCTAATCCTAGTTGAAGCATGAAAATGAAACGTAATATTTTTAAAAAATAGGCTTAGAGAGAAAGAGAAATCTTACACTAGAGTTAAACATATAATGTAGAAAAATGACAAAAACTAAGTAAATAGTATAATTATCATTAGCAATATTGCAGTGATCGTAAGAATAAAAATCTATTTTTTTAAGCGAATCAGAATAACAATGAGAAAATAGTTCTATTAATCACATTACTTAAATATACTTTGATTCTAAAGAGAAGATTAAAACAATTAAAAATTTAAAATAACAAAATTAAGTATACAATTATTAAGAAAAAGTCACATTAAATAATTTAAATACAACAAAACAAAATATAATTAAGAATACTTTCCTTGGAAGGATGGATTTATAACCTATTTCAGCTACCATAAACCTATAGTTTCTTGCTTAGAATACAATTAATTCCCAAACATAATTGTATATTTCGCACAAAAATATTACTTTATGAGTACAGGCATATAAATAAATAATTTTATAGGACAATACTAATACCATTTTGTTTTTTATTCACTAACTAATCCCTGAAATAACATTACAAAATTTGAAGTTATCACTTCTAAGCACATACACTTTTTTAAAATTCATGTTCTTTTTACTTTATAGAATATTTAGTTATGCGATTGTCTTCTTTTCTAGAATATTTTTAATACCTATTTTCATTACTACAACTCTAAAAATCCGCAAATAAATCTTTAATTAATTTCGTATTTATGTTATAATATACTTTCCAAAATGTCTTGGTTTCGAGCAATACAATTTTATTTCTACTTGTTCCTATTGAATATAATCTCAAAATTATTTGTAGAAATCTTCAGAAATCTCTTTTGTATGTGTTAAAAGGAATATAAATATATTCCTTTTAATACGCTAATCTTTTAAACATGAAAATAAAATAATTATTCATGGTTTTGTGTTAATTTATATTGTAGTGTGGTAAATGTTATATTTTTAACAATTAAAGTCGAGGAAAAGTAATTGATTTCTATTGGTTCATTTTAATTGCATCCTCTTAAATAATAATTACAAAGTGATAAATGCGAAATAATTCTACTTAGTAACTTGAAACATTTTTTCTTATTAAAAATATCATTACAGATGTAAATGTCCATTACATAACGCCTGAAGCATATTTCAATACAAATATTTAGGTTATTCATTTGTCTTATTTGTTTTGTCGGTTTGAATTATTGACACAGATTAATACCTGATGACGTCTGATATTCATTTATTTTGTAATGTTAAAACAAAACGCAACTGATTTGCGTAATTTATTAACTTCCCAGAACTAATTGGACGCTAGTAGCGATGAAGCACTCCGGTGTGTGTGTTTGGAATCTACTTATTCAAATTCTAATTATAAAATTCTTTGTAGGAATTCAATTTTCTGATAGATATTTGTTTTATTCTGAAGGAATATAACATTCGGAAATGAAGTTTTAGCTTTTGTATGGGGAGTTTTCTACATTATTACTAATAAGACTGAAGGTGAATATTTTAAAATAACATATAAACGGTATTTTATAAACACTGGTAAGAAAAATAATTTTTTTAAAAAAAATTACTCTTATAGTATAAAATATCAAAACTCCTAACTGTTTAACCACCTGACAACGCACCTATAATATTTTTTTATTAATTAAATCTATAAAATTAAGTAAACTTTATGTTAGCATACTATTATGCGAAACTTCAATCTCTTTTAAAAAAGTTTGTTATCCTCCTGAAGTATTATTAAAACTTACTCTGGTTTAAAAATATATGATAGATTTCACACACAGCAGGTTTTTTACCCCTTACTTCGAATTGAAGTACTTTATTATAGTATTATAACTAAAATAATATAATAGTTTAATGAAGTTTAAATTATTATAACGTAGAGAAGTAACATATATATAAATTAAAATCTTTGTTACTTTTTAATGATTGTATGAATTTCAGAATAATTTGCTACCTATTAACTGATAAAAAGAATTCAGGTTTAAAGCCCAATCATTCTAAAATTGATACCCACTCTTATTTGATACTAATAATACTAGAATATAATGACCTCCAAAAGATTAATACTTTGAGAAAAGCATGCAGTGAAAAGTATATAACCTGAATTCCTTCATATTTCCACACATTTTGATCTATCCACTAAAAATGCTACTAAAAATGTTATTTATGTAAAGCAGGAGGTAATGGTAGACATCTGCGAAAGTCTCGTGAATTTCCTTATCCGTACCAGGAGTTTGAAAATTTAAGACACGAATTCCTGTCTTCAAAGCGTTAGGATATAACCATTTTCAGTCTATTGTATCTAACTTGAAAGAAATGAAAATAAAAATACACAATTTAGAAGAATAAAGTTTCATTTATTTATTGAATTTTATATTTAACACGATTCATGATTTACAAATAAATAATTTTTCCACCAAAAGTCCTATGTATGACAAAAAATAAGTGAAATACATTGCTGGCAATCATAAATGGAACACCAAGAAAGACAAGAGATAGCACGACAAAATTTATTTTGTAGATAACATGTTGACCAAGTATCAAACGATTAAATTTATAGACTTTTGTGAAGTGTGGTTCCTGCCAGAATCAGTAGCCAGAGTAGCCGCCATTGTTGGAGATCACCACTGCCACGCGCCTCGGCATTGATTCAAAGAGACTTTGGATGTGTTCTTGGGGTACAGCAGACCAAGCAGCTTCCACACGTTGCCAAAGTTGATCTGGTGTAACAGCTGGGAGTGTAATCTGAGTCAAACGTTGAGCAACCATGGACCACATCATTTCTATCGGTGAAAGATCTGGAGAGCGAGCCGGCCAGGGAAGCAATTCAATCTGGTGATTAACGAAGAACCTTTGAACATTGCGTGCTACGTGTGGTCACGCATTATCCTGTTGAAATATGGCTGTTGCCAAGCCCTGAAGGTAAGGAAGGAAAACTGGCTCCAACACCTCGGAGACGTTGCGGTGGCTGTTTAAAGTACCGGCAATGCTTACTAGAAGATTGTGAGAGTAATATCCAATACCGCCCCATATAATAATACCCGGTGCAGGACCATTGTTGTGGTGCATAACGCAGCTGTTCAGAATCCTCTCTCCACGGTGTCTCCAGACTTGAATCCGACCATCGTGGTGTTGCAGACAGAGACGCGACTCGTTAGTAAAGACAACTTCATTCCATTCTGCCACCCACATCCTTTTTTCTTCGCACTACTGTCGACTTATACGTATGTGGTTCAGCGTCAAGGGTAGACCAAGCAATGTACGTCTTGCAGACAGACCACTCTGCTGTAAACGACGTCGAGTGGTACGCGCAGACACTGAATGATGCGTTACAGACTCAATGTGCTGTGCTATGGTTCGTGATGTGACTGAGCGATCCGTCACTGTCATGCACACAATTTACCTGTCCTCACGTGAAGTGGGGCACTGAGGAGGATGCGATCGATTACAATAGTACCGTCGTACCCTCCTGCATCCAATGGTCACATATCCGCATTACAGTTGTTTGGTTTCGTCCAACACGACTACCGATTTTCCTGAAAGATAATCCACAATATATTTTGGTAGGCCGCTATCCTTCCTCTGTCGAACTCGAATACTTGATCAGAAGCTAATCGCTGTTTTCTACGAGACATAATTGATCATTTTTTGAAAAAAACCACAAGAAAAACCCAATTGCCAAACTTGAAATTGTCGAAATCTCCAAGCCTTAAATAGCGCTTTGAAGTGGCGCCACATGCGCGCGTGATGTGTGTCTGCTTTGAATTTCTAATCATCTGCTTATCTCACCTCCGCTAATGCATGTTGTAAATTTCATGTTATTTGCATGCTTCCTTCAGGGTGTTGCATTTATGGTGGCCAGCAGTGTATTTTTAAGGGAAAAAATCAATAAACATGTTTTAATGAAGAATCTGTCTCTGTGTGTGCTCCTCATCTTCTACATTTAGTAAACTAGCGACAGCGATTTCCTGTAGTTTGTGGCATATTGAAATCATATATAATGCTCAGATATTAAAGATTATTGTTTAACTCCTTCCTGGCTCATGCCGAGTGTAGCTCTGAAACTGTGATAAATTACACTCTTACACTTCGAAAAATTAAAAAATACTACTCGGTGGGATTTTCTGCAAAAAGAGGACGTCTATCTACTGATTAACCCTCTGAACGCTTCTTGGAAAAACACTTTGTTAACTGCCTTACCCCAACAGGGAAGAAAGATAATCCAGCGCGAAAGCGTGGTATTTCCTACTTAAAGACAAACAGTAAGGGGAAGAAGGGAAACAGTATTCTTCTGCCCAGATTGCGATTTTGGCTTATATGCAATACCTTGTTTTTGACTTTATCATATATGATCATATTTTACTTAATAATTTCATAATCATTTATATAAATGCTAAAGTTGTAAAAGAATTTATTTGCAATTCAATATAAAAACTAATATTCTAAGCTTTATATTTATAGTTAATGTGAATTGACTCCAAAGTCTGATGATTTCTACCATATAGAAAACCTACTTTTACAGGTAAATTACTAATTTTTTAAATAAATTTTTTTAGATTAATTTTTAGGAAGTTATGTATGCGAATGGTACTAATGTATTTAAAAAATACGGATATTTGAAAATATGCGTTGAAAATTGACATTTTTTAAAACCATAATCCACAAATAAAACGAGATTGGAAGGGGTTACGATCAATTAACATTCTGGAAAAAATGAAGTCGTGGACCTTAAGGTATCCATCAGTCTGTCGAATTACCCCAACAGATGCGTTTAGTATGATTATTATGCTTAATTCTAAGTCCAGTTTCATTCCCTTAAAACTTTGATCTTCAAGATGTTCATCAATAAGCCTATCTGAAGGAGATCATTTTCTTTATTAAGGTATCCGACTACGTTCGGAACCGTGATTTTAAAAAAGCGCATAAATGGATAATGTTCATGATATTTAGTGTCATTCAGATTAGAAAACATGCATAAAATTGTTTAAAGGACATTTTGACACAAAAAATTATTTAAGTATAATATTTTGGCAAAAAATTAATTTAGAATAATCTTTTTTTCCAAATCACCTTTTGTGAAAAATGGTTCTATTATATAATAATATTTTGCCTGTATATAGCGCAGACCTCTCTACAGAGGCTCAACTAGAATTTTTGAAAAATTCACATTATTTTCAGATTTACTAACAATTGAAATAATTATTCGCGTTTTTCTTAAAAATTGCTCCCCTCTGTTGTCGTAAAATATGAATAAACCAACTTCTAAGTTATGTATTTCAAAAATTCTAGTTGAGCCTCTGTAGAGTGGTATGAGCTATAAACAGGCAAAATATTATTATAATAGAAGCATTTTCCACAGAAGGAGAACATTTGGAAAAAGATTATTCTAAGTTAATTTTTTGCCAAAATATTATATTTAAATAAATTTCTTCATCAAAACGTCCTTAAAATAATTTTATGCATATATTCTAATCTAAGTGACACTAAATATCATGAAAATTATTCATTTATGAGCTTTGCAAAATCACGGTTCCGAAGGTAGTTTGATACCTTTAAGATTAATTCATCCCGAATAGCATAAATAGGTGATGTGATACATTTGGCAAAGAGATCGCTTCGATATTTCACAGCAGGTCAACGTAGTCTCACCCTACAATAATTCCAGCTTAAGTCATATCTACTCCCACGCATGCGTATTTCAACAAAATTAGATTGACAGCGTATAGTTTATTGCATTCTGTTCAGATCAGTACATGACTTGAATCACCTTCTACAGTTCGACTCTCTTGTTAGAAGTCCATTGATATCTGGTCTAAGTAATATGTTCTCTTACACTATGTAAATGGCCGATTGAATGTATCCTCGGTTAATAGGGATACACATACACAAGGGGTCATCTTACATGTAATATTTGATTGTGAAAATGTCTATGCATCGTATAAGTAGATAATGGGATCTTTAGTGCGGCATAGTGATGTGAAATGAGCTAATACACCGTAGACTTCTTTCTTTTGATCCGGGAGAGCTAGAAAGCGATTTTACGCAGATGTAACTTGTAATAACTTCATGTAAAGCTTTTTGGATTTAAATTGTTCTTAGAGTCATTAAACTACTCTGCAAGGACAATTAATATGTTAAGCAGCATTAGCTTTGGGAACTTCCTCTTCATCCTCCAGTTCCATGCTATTACAATAAATAAGACGTTGGATTCTCCCAGACATGGTCAATATTTTTATAAGAATTTATGATCAACAAGCATAAAGAAATTTCACAGCCGTTTTTTTTTTTTTTTTCATCATTTCCTTGACATTTACCTCATTTTACATGATATTTAAAATTTCTTGTTAAACTTCATTCCAGCAATTCTTACAAAAAATAAAGTTTAATCAAATTAAACTGCTTTTATAAAAGACAGTGTTTATAAGGAATACGAACAATTTTTTAGAATGATAAATTTCATTAATTTTTCCTTTTATTTACAAACTTAAAATTTTCTTTCCGATGAAAAGTATTTGTTACATATGAAATAATTTGACCCTTTTCTTTTAAAAGTATTAAATTAAGAGTGTTGTAAAAGCTTACACATTAACATTTCCAATTAATGATTCTTATCGAAGGTATGTGAAGTTCATTTTGTGAAAAAGTTTTTAAATAACTTAATTAAAAACAAATATATGAACTTATTAATTAATTTTCAGTATGTTTCCAAAGTGATGAAACAGATAATTTCAAACAATAAAATAAAATCAAAGTTGAATTGAAAGGGACTTAACGGCTAAGATGTGTGATGCAAGAATTATAATAACTTTTACTTAGTGGTTATAAATGGAAAAAATTCTAATTTATTAATAAATACTCTACAAGATATGTCTTATTTCAGAATATTATTTTCGTTAAGCCTTTGACATTTATACATGAGTTTTCTTAAGTTTTTCTTGATAAAATCATAATTTATCATTTTCAATTAAACAAAAATATATAGGTAATGTATTTAATAAATCTGACAAATATTCAAGAGTTTAATTCCATTTTATTACGGTAGATTAAATTTAATTTAGAAGGAGATAACGCACTTGTGAATGTATTTTCCGAAATTTACCAGAGTTAGAAATTAAAAATTAATAATTAACCAGTTGACTAATTCAGTTGGCTCTTAAGGTATCCGACTACGTTCGGAGCCGTGATTTTCAAAAGTGCATAAATGGGTAATTTTCATGATATTTTAATGTCATTTAGATTAGAATATACGCATAAAATTGTTTTAAGGACATTTTGACAAAAATTTATTTAAATACAATATTTTGGGAAAAAATTAAATTAGAACAATCTTTTTTCCAAATGTTCCCCTTTTGTGAAAAATGCTTCTATTAGAATAATATTTTGCCTGTATATAGCTCAGACTTCTGTGCAGAGGCTCAACTAGAATGTTTGAAATACATAACTTAGAAGTGGGTTTATTCATATTTTACGACAACAGAGGGGAGAAATTTTAAGAAAAAAACGCGAATAATTATTTCAATTGGTGGTAACTCTGAAAATAATGGGAATTTTTCATACATTCTAGTTGAGCCTCTGTAGAGAGGTCTGAGATATATACAGGCAAAATATTACTATAATTGAACCATTATTCACAAAAGGAGAACATTTGGAAAAAAAATTATTCTAAGTTAATTTTTTTGCCAAAATATTATATTTAAATAATTTTTTTTTGTCAAAATGTCCTTAAAACAATTTTATGTACATGTATTTTCATCTGAGTGACACTAAATATAATGAAAATTATCCATTTATGCTCTTTTTAATATCACGGTTCCGAACGTAGTCAGATACCTTAATAACAATTCTGCGAATAAATGTTTCAATAATACAACATGATGTATGTTTTGGAACTTTTATAAAGTCCTTTAAGGGGGTTTACCTATGTGACCGCCTGTTTTTTAAGCATATTTAGGAAATTATTTTTGACTACCAGTAAAATGATAGAACTTCACGTTTTGAAACATTTTTGTATTTGTATCGTAAGAGTATGTATATAAATTTTTAGCGAAAAACATCCAATAGAACGTGAGTTGTAGAGCTCTGAACACACACCCCTCGAAAAAATGGTCGCTCTGTAAAGAAATCTAGATCCATTCTGAAACTCTAGGTGGCAACGCGGACTGATCCGAAGCACTGCACGTGCGGTAGCGCCATGCCAGCGGCAGTCAGTGATTACCTCTCCTCGAAAGAGTTCGTTGTGTGGCGATTTGGAGAGAGTGATTTGCTCTCAAACAGAGAGATCGCATTTTTAAACTCCATCAGCGACGGTAATTTGGATTTGTGAAATCCACAAGTGACTTTTGAGTCAATGCTTTTGCATCTGCCGATGAGTTGGATGCCACATTGTCTTGCTTTATTTCTTTACAAATGTCATAACTCGGATTACTTATGACTTTTACTTAAAACTTGTAAATAATGTACATTTTTCTTGTCTGTGAACTGCCCTGTGTGTTTGAAAATAAATCCTTAAAATACCAATCGAGTTTCCTCACTTGCATGGCTAGGAGTGAGTGAGTTAATATTAACGTCGCACTGTTCAGCTACACGAGGGCTTTTGGCGACGGACCACGTAATTGTGAACCATGGTCAATGACGTGGACGACACCTGAACTGGCACCCCCTCTCCTAACTACCACACCACACCAACGGGAGGACGTTTCAGCTCGACAGATTTAACGTGCATCGCTGCCCTACACGGCGGGTCTTTAGTGGTACTGGTATCGAAATGACATGCCTGCCATGGTTGGATGCCTTAACCACTGGGCTACCGCAGCCCCCTTGCATGGCTAGACATTACAGCTAATTTCCTCCACGATTCCGGCTGATTGGCTTATCTAAAATAAAAAAAATAATGGCTTTTAATGTGTAAGCTTAAATGCACCGAATGAACTATACTCAATTGAAAACATCAAAAATAGGATTTTTGGTAGACCACTGAAAAAAAAAAAAAAAAAAGTTTCGAATTTTAATGTTTTTTGTTATGTTTTTGTTATAAGAATTATGAATATATTGAATTTGAAATAATCGTAGCTCATTTGGAGCGTATATTCGTGCTGGGTCTACCCTATTAATTTGAAGTCATCCGGGAAAACCGTTCTTGAGATGCGACGGAGGAAAGTTTGAAAAACACAGTTTTGCGAAAACGCGTTTAAAGTTTCAAGTCGGATTAAAACAATGAAAATAGCTTAGCGAACAGCTGTTCTTTTAATTGCTGCTTCTTTATAACGACTTCGAATTTTAAGAAAATCAACAAGTTACAGTATTTTAGACATGTTAAGGAAGGAATATACGAAAAAAAATCTCTTTTTTTATTTTTTGGACCCAAAATATGTTGAGCCCTCTTCAAATAAAAATAAAAAAAGGGAAAAAACAATATAATTTTTTAAGTTAAAGTGAATTATTTTTCTTTTATAAAGTTGAGTATGTGTATGTATTTTAATTCAATAAAAATTTAAAAAATTAAAAGCATAAAAATATGTAGAAACTTAATTTAAATAATTTAAGTTTTAGATGCTGAAAATCTTTTAAATTTAATGTTTTTTTTAAATTCCCTTCAAAAATCAATTTCAAATATTTCGTTAACCACATTTTTTACTTGATTTCGGTAAAAAAAAATGTTTTGTTTTATATCGCCGACTAATTCGTCAAACCAAAAGACGTTGCCAAATCCCACGATATGCAGCCAATTGGGAAAACTGTTCAAATGCTTGTACAAACACAATAATCTTGTTCATGCCTACGATTACAGCATTTAGCGATATATTTTTTTTTCATTTGGTGAATTTGTGGTCGTCGGTATATTATGTAAGTAGCAAAATCTTGAGATTCTTGAATCTATTTGACATTCCATCACATTCTGACCAACTTAATTATTAAGTAAATAAAAAAGCAATATAATTTAACGAATTAGAAAAAAAACATTTTAGTTTGATTACTTATACATTTTTCTCCCATTTAACTTTTTCTTAGGGATTATCAGACCCTATACAGAAAAAAAGTTAATTCTGTAATGAGAAAGGTTAAATAGGCTTTACCTAAAATATTGTTTATAGGACATATAAAACATAAAAAGCAAAAACCACTTCAAAATTTTATTTGATCAACACAATAATCATGATCATATTTAAAACATGAATAAATGAATAAATTTGTTTTAAAACCAATTCTTTTGTTGATATAGATTATTAACAATCTTTTGTGATGTTTTACCTATAATTAAAAAAGCTCATTCTAATTTAAAATTAAAAATGATATTTTATAAACATTTAAGCACTATTTAATTAATTAAATTAATAAAATTTTGATACATAGGGTATTGAAGAAAATCACTAATAGCCGAGAAGAAATATGTATTTTGTGCATTACATTCTTTTCTTCGCAAACAAGTTCCAAATTTATTTAAAAATATTTAAAAATGATTGTTAAAATATTCAAACACCTATGACTAAACTTCTTTATTATGTAAGGATAAATGTAAGTATCAAATTTTTGAGGCTTTCTGACTGAATTTGTTTCACAAAGAATATTTTTAATGCAGAAGAATTTAGTTTGTAAAAAAGTTCAAAAAAAAAAGATTAATTGAAAACTATATATATATATATATATATATATATATATATATATATATATATATATATATATATATATATATATATATATATATATACTAAGTTCTCTAGTGCAAAAAAAAAAAAAAAAAAAAGATTCAAAGACCGAGAAACAAACGAAATTGAGTAATATTTGTGCTGCAATGCTATATATATATATATATATATATATATATATAATTGTTTGTAGTATTTTTCAATTAAAACTTTTTCTATAAATTTGATCCACTTTGTGTGTGTCCGATGTTCTTTCAAAAATAAAAGAATAAAAATGTATTCTTTAAAAATTCTTTTGTGACTTACAAAGAGTTTCAATATACTCTTAAGGAAGATTTGACTCTCTAATTCAAGTTTATTCAATTAATTCATAGTTATTTCGTTTTGTTTTGTACAATTTTTTTTATTACTTCCCCTGAGTGAATCTAATCAAATCAGTTGTACTATAAAAAACAAATTGTAAGAGATAAACATTTTGCTAAACAAATAATTCTTCATTTATGAAACAAAAATAAGAAAAAAAAAAAAGTATGATGGGGCAGATTATACGTATTTAAGAAACCTTTTTATGGTACTTAACAGTTTTAATGGGATTTTTCAGTTTGAAGTTTGGATAGATTTGAAAGATTTCTTTGTTCCTCGCAAAGAAGCAATATTATATGCCTCTTATCGGAATAAATTATGCTTAAAAAAATTAAAGAAACTTTAATCATTTTATTTTCATTTTAAGAATTATTATTTGTGTGTTTTTTAGTTCGATTCACACTATAAAAGCGTGTTTTTAGTTTTTGTATAGAAAAGTTATTATTTTTTTAAAATTCGGATCTACAATGAAAGCATGCTAATTTTTTGCTTTTTAAATTATCATTTACTCATTGTTGAATTCATCCTTGAGTTTCATATTTGGAGCCGGAATTACATGGCTACTGGGCTTAGCAGTTTAACATTGCTTATTTTTTTCGCATTCACGAGTCCTTTTTTATTTCCGTTTTCAGAAAAACGAGACAGTTGCTTATATTATAGTGAAAAGTTTCTGACGTCCCCACCCTCCCCTTTCTCACATAAAGAACAATTTTTTGTTTGTTTTATTTGTATTAACCACAAGTGGTTTCGCCTTTTGGTATATGCCTTAATCTTTTAATCTCGAAATCTGGAAATGGTATATGCAATTAGTTGCCAAATCTGGAAATTGTTATTCATGATTATCCTGATCAGGACAATGGAACAAAATTCTGAAACAATTGTATTATCATCGGTCCTTGACAAGTATGTAAAATTTCCAATTAATCTGGCCTTTTAAAGTGGGTAAAAATCGAGTTCAAAGATTCCGTTACATACAAGTGAAGCTTATAAAAGCGTGATAAAAATAACGAGGTACTTAAAATTATATTTTTTAGCTTTTTATTTGTTTTATACAGGGCTAATAAAAGTGGAACGGACTAGTGGATATGATGAAATTTGAATGCGACGTGCGTACAAAGTTGTTTTTTGAAATAAATGAATGACTTGAACAGGGATCTTTATTTCTTTCTAATGAAGCTTGGTTTCACTCCTGGGGAGTTATGTCAACTCACAGAATGACAGGTTCTGGGGTCAGCGTAACTTCCATCAGGCACGATTGCTTGATCAGAAGGTTGCTATTTGGTGTGCTATGTTTGCACAGCACATTATTGGTCTCACCTTCCTTCAACAAATGGTAAATTTGGAGTGTTACATTTCCAACATTTTGAATCCTTTTGTGGCAGCATTAAATTAAGAGGAAAAGTGTTGTTTTGTTGCGGCTAATGCTACCTGTCTGACGTAGTGAGAACGAGACCTACGAAATTCTTTGTGGCAAGCGGCTAGAAGTACGCTTGTCGTTGGTCTTGGCCTTGAGCAGCATACAGGTGACAGTACGGATTAGCTCTGCGAAATTCCCTGAACGGATGATTGATGGCGACACCACCTATCTCCACCTCCACAATTTAGACGTGGAACTGAAGGGGAGGGAAATATTCTCGAGTCCTCTGCACTCGTGATTCAGACCACAAGATTTTCGGACCCCCTTATATAACTAGCACGTACTCCGTGTGTATTCGTAGGGTATTTGGTGTCTTCGGAAATCGAACCCAGACCATCCGTTCTGGAGTCCTATGCTCTAACTACTAGGCTAACCAAGGATCAAGAGGAAAAGACCAATAGTTACTTCTAACAGGAAGGTGTAACTGTCCATACATCTTGCCGAACTATGGATCACATTTACACCACAGCTGGTCACCCAGAACACTTGATCTGTCAGTGTGCGATTACTTTTGTAGGGAACCGTCAATTCTAAGGTGTATTGAAACAGCCCAAATAATCTTCACAAACTACACAGAACATTTCTTATGAGATTCCAGCAATTCCAGCAATCCACCTTTGATATGCCTTTCGCAACTTGCTGACCAGGACCAAAAGTGTGAGAGATGAAGTCATTTTCATCATCTTTTGTAAGCAAGTTATGGAACTATCTTTCTTTGTAAATTGGTATTCTCTATGCCACTTTTATTTATTCCGACCAGTATATGGTAATACAAATGTTCATAAAAGAAAAAAAAAAAAAAAAAGATCTCGTTTACAAAATTCTTTTCTATTGAAATAAAAGCAACAACAAAAAAAGCTATTTGTCAGTAGCATTGGAACATAATCAAATTGCGGGATTTTTTATTAACCGCAAAATATCCTTTTCATGTTAAGGCATTTATTGCTTTGGAATACTTCTTCGTTTGGATTACAATTTTATTTTTTGCAAAATATTACTTGTTACATTCAAAAGCCTTTTTGAGATTCACATTTTGAAAAAAAACTCTAAAGCTTATTGCAATAAAAAAACATGTCTTTGATATTTTTTTTGTTTTTTGATAAATTGTTTACATTAATTTTTAAGTCCAATAAAAATATCAATGAATAAAGTTGGAGTTTTTTTCTTTAAGAAATTTCAATGCACTGCTAAAATTTTCCCTTCTATTTTTGATGCAAACAAAAATACGAAGAGACAGATTTTTTATTTTATAATTGAAAACTGAGTAGATAAAATAGTGGATAATGGATATTTCATGTAATATATGCATAGATAAATTGATACTTTTCCGCTCCGCCGTCACTAATCTTGCCAAGATCAAGTTAATTTTTAGTGACAACGCACAATATACATACAAAAGATGTTAGTAAATTTTATTTCTAATTGGGTTTTCATCAATTTTTCATGTATCATGAAAAAGACGTAACTGATAAGAAAAGATCGCAGCTTGTTTTGAAAATGTGGCAGTAAAAGATTACTAGCAGTGGTATTCCATTAGTCGTCGGTTGTACCATTTTTGGCGACTTTATCGCTTGTACCGATGAAACGCGGAAAAGTACCGATTTATTTTTTAGGAGTTTTTTAAGATTTTTCTAAATGTAAAGAAAAAGAATGAATTGTTTTTTTCCCTTTTCCCTTTAAATAACAAGCTCCTTTTTGTACATTTGTAAGATATTTTTACAGAAGATATTTGTAAAGTGTTAAGGCAGTTTTTTTCCAGATATAAAAAGAAGTTAGCAATTTGTGTGACTGGTTTTGATTTTTCAAAAAAATAACGATTCATAACATAATTACATATTTAATTGGGAAATACAATTGATGCATAAATTCATATTTTAATTAATTAAATTATTTTCACTGAAGCATTTAAATCCATTATTTTTGAGATTTTATTCTTTTTTCATAAAATTATCTTTTATGCAGCGTTTTTTCCATTCGATTTCTTATACATAACTCGAAAAAACTGGTATTACTTATTAAAGAAACAAGGATTTCTTAACTTTTGACATTTTCAATGTTTTAAGACAATACAAATTCTTTTGTGCTTCTTTTTTTCATTTTAAAACCCGCAATTGAAATGAATAATTATTCGTACTTATAATAATTACGAAATGTTCTCTCTTTGTTTTTTCTTTAGTTATTTACAGGTATGTTTTTTAAAAAAATAATTACTCTTTATTTTATATTATTTATTAAAAACCTATATGATAAACAGAACAAAAGTTCTGTAATATTCTTGTTGCATTTCCTTCAGATCAGAGATACTTTAATTTAATTAATAATTGTACAAACAAAAAAAAGTTCTAATTACATTAAAGCCTTTAATTATATCCGAAATGGTAAACAACTTAGCCATCATTTATTTTCGGAGCTGAGATTAATAAATATTACAGATATTTGCTCTTAACACTTATGGCAATTTTACTTGGGTTTATAAAAATTTTCAATCGATTTGACAAATTTAGTAATATACAACGATTTAATTAATGCTTACTGCAGAAAAACTGCAGAAGGGGAAATTAAAGAAAAAAAAAGGTGAAACTAATTTTTATCACCGAAATAATTACGTCGTATATCTTTGCTAACGTCTGAATTAGAGAAATTTAATCTTTTCGAACGATGGACTTATATTTATTCAAATCTCTTTTTTTTCAGTGGCATTTTTTACTATTGGAAACCAATATTCAATAGTTGGAGAAACTATTCTAAAACTACAGAAATAGAAATCTCTCGAGATGAACTGTCTCTGAATAAATTTTATTTCTTTGATAAGTACACCTATATAGCTGCATAAAACCTTAATTTCGAAGAGGAATATTTGTTAGAACGTCCATTGGATGGCTTGGAGGTTACATATCAGCTTCTAAGCTCAAGATTGTGGGCTCGAACCCGGCTTGAGTCGATAAATTTTTCGATTACGAAAATCGTACGCACGCTTGCCATATGATTATGTGGCATGTGTAACGAGTTCTACGCACATACAGACCGTGTCATTCGGAACTCCAGTTGAGTGACGAGGAGGACTACTGAGGTGGCGCCCCACTCTCCAAGCTTCAACGTGAGGAACTCGTTGCAGTGAAATACCCAAAACATCGATTGGCAACAACGGAGACTGATCGCGGACACTGCGCATGCGCGAGTGCCAAGCCAGTGGGAGTCGGCAGTTAAAAAGCAACGACTGAGATGACCTGGAGACGACTTCTTTTTCGGTGATGTTCTGAGAGCTCCACCCGTGAGCGCCTTGTTAAGATCTGAAGTTGGCTTCCGACGACTCTTTTTCGGCGGTATCTGTGAGCTCCACCCGTGAGGCGCAGTTGGTTCATACCTCTCTACGAGAAAAGACTGTTTGGCTCCATCAGCGTGAGTAGAGAGTGCTTATCTCTGCGAGTGTCAAGGAACTCTAATTTCTACTGCACAGGGTAAAATTGTGTATGTCTGTGAACTGTCTGGTGTTTGAGAAAATAAATCTAGAAAGATAAAAAGAGGTGTCTTCCTTTGAATGCTTGAGACGTTACACATGTAAGTGATCTCAAGAGTATTACTTTAGCCCTGTTACTCTAGGAGAAATTCAATCAGCGCAATATTTAGCATCTGATGAGTGCTTGAATTAAATTAATTTCTAAGTCAAAATTTGGTAGAGAAAGCAGCCACTAGATGGTGCCACAATGAAATGGTTCTCCCATTTGGGGACTTACCATGTCTGTGTAAAGGATTAGTTGGTAATTTTCTGCCTATTAGGAAAAAAAATTTAGTCCAAATGTAAATTATATAACCATATGAGGAATGATATTAACATATGTAAAATGTGTTCTCTTAAAAATGCAAGATTTTCCGATGAGTAAATTTATCCACCGTGAGTATGTATAACTCAAATGACGAATATATATCAATGTATTTCCAAAGAATATTATATTATATTCAATTAATCGTGAAATTTCTGAATTAATGGTAATTTTAAAAATTAACTTACATTATATTAAAATCTATTCATTTCTCTAAAGGTTAAATAAAGACTTTGTTAAGAAACTATAAGACACACATCCTGAGAAAATTAGAATGTTATTCTCTGTGTGGTTGAATTCGACCGATAAATCGGGTGGATTGATACTAGACAGCATGGGAACGGCAAATCCACATAGATTAGGGGGTGGGGGATCGCCAACTACGTTTAGTTGGAGCAATTCACAAAAAAAAAAAAAAAAAAAAAAACTATTTTTGAAGGTGTGATGTTGAGTGGAACAAAAAGGGGTAATAAGTGATAAGAAATACATTTATTAGAACGTGAAGGAAGATTAGAATTCAGTAGGTTCTGATCCGAAAACGGGCATCTTAATCTCCATGCCAAACCAATCGTCATAGCAAGAAGGCAATTGCAGATTTATGTAGGTATCCCCGCCCCACTATTCCCCTGCCACCCTGCCAGTGATTCGGTGAATAGGCGAACGAACGATAACATATTCATGGCAACCGTGTGAGTGGTTGCGTCATTTTGACTGCGACGGCTTTGTGGGTTGCGTCATTCGTGCGTGAGTGCCTGTGGGTTGTGTCAACGTGTGTGACGGTTTGTGGGTTGCTTCATCCTGTGTTGTGGCTTGGTTGAATTTGCGGTGGATAGATAGCGCCATGACTGCTGAGGTTCCAGAGTCACCAATGAAGAAGGATTAGAACTGGGCAGTTTCCGGTCCGAAAACAAGTATCTTAGCCACCATGCCAAAGCGATCGTCATAGAATGAGGCTATTACTGGTTTATATAGATATCACCGCCACAAACGTAAAGCATGTTTACAACACGAATAGTACATAACAGCTCAACTGAATGACAGAACTGAAATGCTAAGGGATTGTCACTGGGTTAGTTCAATGTTACGACTGCGTTGGTCATAGCACAGCCGACACCTACAGAAGGGTTGTGGGATGCGTTAAAAACAATCCGGTGTGTTGGCAACATCAGCTATAGCGACGACGACCCGTGTCATCCTCTGTAGCCATCGGCGTCTCAAACACATGCCATTGCATGTGATTCCAGAAGAAGAAATTTAAGGGTTTGAGCTCCGGGGAGTGTGGAGCCGAAGCAACATGTCTACTGCGTCTAACCCACCTCCTGAGATACGTACCATGGAGGTGTTTATGCATCGCAGTGGAAAATGTGCCGGGGCGCCGTCGTACACAAACCACACGTTCTGGTGCGCAGTGGCTGGTTCACCGTACAACAAATTAAGGTAGACTTGCTGCAGGAAAACAAGGTATTTTACTTGATTCAGTCGTTCGAGCAGTATATGTATATCCACGCATTTATAGGCCATTGTCCTCGTCTGGCTCATCGTACTCCCGACGGAAACTATTATCGCTATTTTCTCGAACTAAACGAGGTTTACATCTCAATGTTCTATGGTTCTTTTGTCGTCTCCATGCTGTTTTCTTTCACCCCTTCTGAATTTGTCAATCGAATTCGACATTACTCTTTACATTACATCAGAGTCATAAATCGCATGTGTTGACTTTTCATGAAAGTACTAATTGATGCAGGTATCGATTTTTATTTGCTATTTACTTTGATATGTTACAGTAAAGGAATATTTGAGTGACAGTTATCATAACAGTTCTGATAAAATTAGAAGGGGAAATAGCTATGTTAGTGAAGCGTTCTAAAATGGGCAATCACAATGTCGTTGTAATTAAAGAAAAGAAAATGCTTCAAATAAAATAAGAGGAGTCAGATGAATAAATATTTTGTTAGCACGGAACGATTGACGAATGCTTTGATTATCAGCTGAGAATTTTTTTAATTTGTGACATTTCGAAATGTTTCAACCAAAAATTTCACGTCATAATTTCCTAGTTTTACATCGAATACTAATGCAAAATTTATATAAAAAGGGGAAAACACCAAAATTATTGAAACATCATTGAGGAGAAAAGCTGATACGGGATAGAAATATCATATTTTGGGAAGGAAACAAATATATATGTTGATGAATTTGATATTTTTGGCCCAAGTGTTTCAAATATTATTCGAATGATTTAAAGAAGGAACTGAAACAATGCTTCAATCGACCAATGGGAGGAAAATCAGTAATGTCTTGAGGAACCTTTGCTTGTGATAAATTGCACCATATACAGAAAATTTCAGGAAGTGTAGACTACTGCACAATATTTATGTCATATGATTATTTGATATTATATGGGCCTTGATTTGATGTTGCTAAATATTTACTGGAAAATATTTCTTGCAATGGGCTAAACCCACCAGGAATCGTTTTAAAAAGAAAAAGTAAGTGCTTTACCATGACCAAAAGAAAATCGATGCTAATATTCTATACGAATCTCTGAAGGTATGTTTTGTGCCAAAGTGTACGCTGGATTATTTTCGTGCATCAATTAACTAAAAGCAGCCATTTCTTAAAGAAAAATTATGTGGTTTAAAAAAACACGCATTCTGTAGTTAATTGAACAAAGTTGTAACTTAACCTTTTAGTCGCCAAATCTGGGAATGAGATCTGGAATTAGCCGCCAAATGAGGAATGAGATCTGAAAATGGGAAATCGTTAATCCTGAAGATCCTAATCAGGACAATAAAACAATATTATTAAACTATCATATTGTTATCGGTTCTTGCACACAAGTGTGCAAAATTTTGAATTAATATAATTTTTTAAAGTCGGTAAAAATTGCGTTCAGATTCCGTTACATAAAAGTGAAGTTTATAAAAGAGTGTTAAAAAGTAAGATATTTCTAAAATTGAGCTTAATCACACACACTTAGTCATTTCAATAAAAAATATTTTTAGTAAAAGGGAAAGTTCAATATCATGTTAATTTTTATACTTTTTGTTTTATTACGTAAGTATGTTATTTTTGTTAACCCCTTGACTGTTATGTACATATATATCCCTCTCACTCAATCTTTGAGTTTATTGCCCGTAACATATGTAAATGTATTTCTGAAATACGATTATTTTCTTTGCGCTGCTACCACTAAAACTATTTCGAAGGGACTGGAATGCAATAGCATAACCTTGACAATATTTGTAAATGATTTAATTTCTTCAGAGAAATGGCTTATCTGTGTCTTTTCTTATCCCCCCTTCCTAAAATAAAGCACACGCGCGCCTATGTAAAAACGGTAGGACGGGTAGCGAATCATGTGACATTTAGGATCACTGGAGGCTGAACATTGATTTTTCGTTTTTCATATTTTGTCGATGTAAGTTTGTAAAATTTAAATGAAAGGTAAAATAATATATTTCGAACTTCAAGAGGTTGTAAATTTATTTTTCTTATTTCGAGTACACTCTCTCTCTCATGGCACACAATCTAAAGAGTGTTTTTTTTCCAGGTATAGAAGTTTAAGTTGGCATTACTTTCCAAGATGGCGACTGATTTAACAGCTGTCAAGTGATTTATTCTCAGTTTGGTTTGGCAATTCATAATGAATAGACTCCCGCCTGAACAACGCTTTCAAATTGTGCAATTTTATTTCGAAAATAATGGTCGATTTTCATAAGCAAATTTTGTTTAGCGATGAAGCGCACTTCTGGTTGAATGACTACGTCAACAAACAAAACTGCCGCATTTGGAGTGAAGCTAATCCACAAGGTTATGTCGAAACACCGTTACATCCAGAAAAACTGACTGTTTGGTGCGCTTTATGGGCTGGTGGAATCCTTCTTCAAAAACGACGAAGGCCACAACGTTACAGTCAATGGTGATTGGTATAGAGCCATGATTACTAACTTTTTCATTCCTGAATTGAACAATCATGATGTCCAGGAGCTGTGGTTCCAACAAGACGGCGCAACATGTCACACAGCTCGTGCCACAATCGATTTATTGAAAGACACGTTTGGTGACCGCCTAATTTCACGTTTTGGACCTGTGAATTGGCCTCCGAGATCTTGTGATTTAACACCGCTAGACTATTTTCTGTGGGGCTATGTAAAGTCATTGGTCTATGCGGATAAGCCACAAACGCTTGACCATTTGGAAGAAAACATTCGCCGTGTTATTGCCGATATACGGCCACAAATGTTGGAAAAAATCATCGAAAATTGGACGTCCAGATTGGACTACATCCGAGCCAGCCGTGGCAGTCCTTATGCCAGAAATCATATTTAAAATGTAATGCCACAAGATTATCTTTCGAATAAAAATTCATGTCAATCGAATAGTACATCGTTGTTTTATTGCAATTTAAATTTCTATACCTCTAAAAAAAACACCCTTTACAAGACTGTGTTTAAGTAAGATTACTACATTAAGGACAACCAGATAATAATTTCATTAAGGACGCTTTCTTATGCAAAAAAGTGACCAAAATAACGCCAAGAATGTCAAATTATTAGAAACATTTATCGAGATAAAAATAACTGTTCATTAGCTTCATAAATAGCTAAAATATAGGTTTAAATAGCTTTAAAATAGTGTAATAACTGCTGTAAAATTCGTGAGGGCTGCGGTAGCCTAGTGGTAAGGGTATCTCTCGGAGCATGGCTGGCATGTCGTGAGTTCGAGCCCAGTACCACTAAATACCCGTCGTGTAGGGCAGCGATGCACGCTAAATTTGTCGATAGCTGAAACATTCTCCCGTTGGTGTGGTGTGGTAGTTAGGAGAAGAGGGGGTGCCAGCTCAGTTGTGGTCCACGTAACTTGACCATGGTTCAAAATTACGTGGTCCGTCACCAAAAGCCCTCGTGTAGCTGAATAGTGCGACGTTAATATTCATTCACTCACATTCACTCACGCTGTAAAATTCGTAATAATTTTATTGTATTTTCAGTTCTTTTTTGGATTTCTTATTAAGTATAAATTACACGCGCGCGCGCGCACACACACACACACACACACACACACACACACACACACACACACACACACACACACACACACACACACACACACACACACACACACACACACACACACACACACACACACACACACACACACACACACACACACACACACACACACATATATATATATATATATATATATATATATTACACAGAAAGATCCATAACATATTAGAAAATTTAATGCATAAATTTTAATCATTACGCACAGAAGAGAAATTTATCACTGTAATGCAGTACTTCTCAAACTTTCAATATTCGTAACCCAATATTCACAATTACAAGTTTCATCACCCCCTCCCCCTACATACAATAACAATGTATTGAATTCAATGATACAATACTTAGACACTAATGCTCTAATACGAGTTGAACCTTTTAAGTGCCACCGGTGTATATTCAGCCGCTCAGCCAAAGTGTTAATTGACCCGGACGCGTATATACGTCTTTCCGAAGTACGATCTTTTCTGTGCACTTCTACCCATAAAATTATTCCAAATGCTGTGAAATCCAATAAAAAGATTTTGAGAGTGTTTGGAAAGGATTTACTTATTTCACAGGATTTATATATATATATATATATATATATATATATATATATATATATATACTTATTTATTCCATTTCTTCCCCCTTTCCCTAATATATCAAATACGTTCGCCTCGAGGAAAAGGTGGAATTGGGAGTGAATCGCGAAACTTTTATTAGGTATTTGAAGGATTAATTACAAATTGTTCAAATTATCAAGATAAGTGTTCATTTTTGAACATAGTTTAATATATAGTCCATAGGGTCATTGGTAAATAGAAAACTTCTTTTGAACTTAGTATTGTTAAATGGGTTATAAAATACATTGCGCAAAACTGATACATTTGTAAGTGTATTATATCAATGTAAATGTGTATTTAATTTTTTATTATGTCATAATTCATTTCGTTTGTTTACTTTCAGTTAATTATTAATATTTTAAAATAATATTTTGTTTTTGACTTCACGGGCCCCTCGTGGGATTTTTAAACCCCGCTGTGGGAAGGCTCTCACCACAGTTTGAGAAACGCTGCTGTAATGGCATGTCTTTCAAAATTATTTCTGTATTGGCGAAAGAAGTTATTTTAAAGACGATCAAATATACAATTTAATGCTAAGATTATAGCTTCTTGTTAGAATTACAAGAATTTACAGTTTTGATTAGGAGTAAAACCGTTTTTTTTTAAACTCTGGAACAATCCATTACGTTTGAAAAATGTGTTTATGCTTAACATGCATCAAATTAATTACTACTTACCACAAGCTTCTTTGTTTTTTGAACCGTTTGATATAAATTTTAAAACCTTTCTGAAAAACTGCAGGATATTTTTAATCAATATTTTATTCTTAGATGTTGAATCAAGCATGTGCAAAGTATTCTTACACAAACGTTTTTTAATCAAGGAAACATCATTTGTGCTTATTTCGTATACTTTTTTTTAATTAGTTTTATTTGCTTTGCACACTAGTATTTTGTTTCAATATTTGATTCTTTATTTATGATATGAGTTGAAATAAAATGTTTGGATGGATGAGAACATACAAGGGATACAAGGGATGAGAATATACATGAAATAAACTCTTAAAATCGTTAATTGCAAAACATAATGATTGTAACTAGCCGGGAGCTTTAATAATATTAGAAAATGTATGTAATTTTGTTGTGTAAGAAAAAACGTAACTATGAGAAACTCTGGAATAAACATTTAGGAATTTAATTTCTAAATAGCTAGGTAAAAGATTATTTTCAAAAAAATTTAAAATAAATTAAATTATGGGTTTTAGAGATTGCAAAATAATCTAAAAGAATTGGTGTATTTATGACTAAAAATATTCAATATTCACACAAAATAATTCACATTCATTAAAATAGTTACTCATTTTGACAACAATGTTTACTCGAATAATCAGTAATTGCACTGAATAGAAAACAAAATAGTTAAAAATATGCAAATTTTTTTATGTTTTTGTGTTTATATGCTGAATATATACACTGGTGTCCAAAAGTTAAGCATAAATCGTAAAATGCGAAAAACATGGAGTAAATATTCGTAAAATTATTCCAAATTTCTTGCGGATATTAATTGGATGAAGAAGAAACATTGGGTTCATGCAAAACTTTTCAGTCGACTACGTCCTGCGCGAAACACCGGCGCATGTCGGAACGCGGAGAAACCGATTCACGGAGCATAGGCAGTTCAGACAAGTTTCGTGCAATTACTGTGCGAAGGAACGTTGTTAACCATCAAACAAGGTGAATGAGGGCACAAATACGCCAATTGGACATGTTTACGAAAAGAAGGATCGTTGGAATGCGGGAATCCTCACGATCACAAACCGAAGTGTCTCGAATTCTGAATGTGGACCAGTCTGTGATCTCAAGACTGTGGCAGAGGTTTCAAAGAACGGGAGATGTTACCCGACAACCAGTATCAGGTCTAACACACACACAAGAGTCACAACCCCTCGCCAAGACCGATATCTGGTAATAAGAGCACGACGTCAGAGGGGCAGTACTGCCAGAGTACTGGGTTCGGCGCTCACAGTCGCCACAGGAATGCGAATTTCGAGACAAACTGTTTACAGGAGACTCAATCATGCTGGCCTGTATGCCAGAAGACCAGCAGTTTGCATTCCCCTCACGTCTACGCATAAACGTGCTCGTTTGAACTGGAGTTTGAAACATAAACATTAGAGTGTGGGAAAGTGGGCCAATGTGATGTTCAGTGATGAGTCCCGGTTTAGTCTGAGTAGTGATTTTCGGCGGGTGACGATATGGAGAGAACGTTGAACACGTTTTGAACCAAGAAACATAACGGGAAGACATCATTTTCCATCAAGGGGAGTAATTGTATGGACAGGGATCATGATGGATTGCCGCACAGACCTCCATTTCTTTGACACGGGGCCTGTGACTGCTCAAAGATACAGAGACGAAGTTCTTGATTCTTATGTTCGCTTGTTTCTAGGTGCTGTCAGTCCTGACTTCCTATTCATGGATGATAATGTGCCATGTCATCGAGCGGTGCTGATTGATGACTTCTTTGAAACGGAAAACATCCAGCGCATGCCGTGGCCTGCGAACTCCCCTGATTTAATTCCTATCGAGCTGTATGGGATATGCTCGGGAGACAAATTGCATCCCTTTCGTACCTACCAAGCTCCGTTACAGAACTGAAGAGAGCTCTCCAAGAAGCTTGGAACCGTTTGAGCCCACAACTCATTCATCATCTCATAGCAAGTATGGTAAATCGCTGTGCAGCATGCCTGGCTATCGGAGGTGCAGCATCAGTATTTTATTTAATGTTTTCTTTAATTTTTTCTTTAAAGTGTGAATCTTCGCTTTGGGTAATAAAATTAATTATTATCATTCTTTTGATTTGCTTCCTTATTTTATAACCATTTTACACTCGCATATCACGTTTCCCGCCATTTTGATGTACAGTTCCTTCTTTATTCACACAACTATCAATTATGCTTAACTTTTGGACACCAGTGTATTAATCAGCATATAAATAGACCAACTTTAATCGTTTCTAAAAACAATGGGAAAATTTAATTTTTATAATTTTATGCCTGGGAAAAAACCCTTATTAAATTATTTGAATGTTTAGCAGACATTTTTAGTAAAATTAACATACCATTTTTATATTTTTAAACATATTTATTGATGTTTAAAATCCGACTGGGTGGCGTGGTTGGTTTGTCGATTGCCTTCTGCACCTAAGGTTGCAGGTTCACCCCCGGCCCAGGTCGGTGGATTTTCATGACGCCAAAAATAGACAGAGGCCATGTTGTATGATTATACAACATGTAAATGATCTTTAGAGTGTCTATTTGGCTTGGGTGCTCTCCGCAAAATTAAATCCTGGTACAGAGTTGCATCGTCAGAGCTCAGGTGCCTCCTTCAAGGGATGCAACTGCGCGTCAAAATTACCTGCGGTGATTGGTATCCACCTATATGGTGCAGCACTAAAAAGATATACCAGCTTCCGGGGAATGTACTAGGTCTGCAATGGAAAAATTCCACACACACAATCCGCAGTTTATTAGAAATTAAAAAAAACATTTAAATCTTCCTACATATTCTAAAATATCCTAGGAGTTCTTAAAAGGTAAAGTTCCCAACAAGTCACTGCTACTATACCATAAACGAATCATACCAATATGCGTTATACAGATATTTTTGATACAGAATGTGTAGGTTAAGTTAAAAATTGAGCAGTCAGTTTTAAGGGTGAAAGAAATAAAGAAAAAAAAAAATGCAAGGTGAATTTCAATAGCAGGATCCTTTCAGAAAGAGGTTCGAAAAATTTTGACCTGTGTCTCATTGCCTATTCCAATACAAAAGGAAATAGACTATCTTTCGTCTGCGAAATGCCGTCGAAACAGTAAAAGAAATGGCAAGTGAAAAGCAATATTTAAATCGAAAATTTTTTTTATCGGAATTCTGTTTCATACCGATCGTGACATCTTGAAAAGAAATATATAGAAGTTAAGACATGTTCTACAAGCAGACTGAGAAGAGAAAGGAAAAAAAAATCCTTTATTCCTCTTATTTTCTTGAAAAGCACACGCGTTTCACTGTTTTCACTAACATGCGTTTCCTTGAGTACTCTTTACGCAATCTTTTATGAGTTTTATGCGTTAAGGTAGATGTGTGTAGTGAAGCTAGTTTCTTTATGATAGTAATATATATATAGTTTCATTTTTTAATTTATTTATATTTTTCTATAGTAACATGGTAATAATTATTCTTACGGAGTAAAATTTCGATCCTTTTTAACTTTGGGTAGGAATCTCGAGCTTTGTCAGACCTTTTTTATAAGGCAATTTAAATTTAGTAATGTTATGTCAATATATTTATTGGATTGAGATTGATTTACGAAAATAAATTCATTTAGCTTATCACCTAAAAATAATTTGATTTTAAAGATTATTTTTTTGGGTGGGAGAGTAATGTTTCCCACCTTCTCCTTGGAGTTATTCAGATGTAGGGTATCTTATGTTTTGCATTTCATTTTATAAACACTGCTGGCCACCGTAAATGCAACACCCTGAAGGAAGCATGCAAATGACATGAAATTTACAACATGCATTAGCGGAGGTGAGATATGCAAATGATTAGAATTTTAGCCCAGACACACATCACGTGCGCCTGTGGTGCCACCACAAAGCGCTATTTAATGCTTGGAGATTTCGGCGATTTAAAGTTTGGCAATTGTGTTTTTCATGTGGCTTTTTCAAAAAACGATGAGTTATGTCTCGTAGAAAACAGCGATCAGCTTTTGATCAAGTATCCGAGTTCGACAGAGGAAGGATAGTAGCTTACCGAGATTGTGAATTATCTTTCAGGGAAATCGGTAGTCGTGTTCGACGAAACCAAACAACTGTAATGCGGATATGCGACCAATGGATGCAGGAGGGTATGACAGACCGACGTGGTCGATCGCATCCACCTCAGTGCACCACTTAACGTGAGGACAGGCAAATTGTGTGCATGGCAGTGACGGATCGCTCAGTCACATCACGAACCGTAGCACATCACTTTGATTCTGTAACGCATCATTCAGTGTCTGCGCGTACCACTCGATGTCGCTTACAGCAGAGTGATCTGTCCGCAAGACGTCCACTGCTTGGTCTACCCTTGACGCTGAACCACATACGTATAAGTCGACAATGGTGCGATGAAAGAAGGATGTGGGTGGCAGAATGGAATGAAGTTGTCTTTACTGACGAGTCGCGCCTCTGTCTGCAACACCACGATGGTCGGATTCGAGTCTGGAGACACCGTGGAGAGAGGATGCTGAGCATCCGCGTTATGCACCGCCACACTGGTCCTGTACCGGTAATTATGGTATGGGGCGGTATTGGATGTCACTCTCGCACTCCTCTAGTACGCATTACCGGTACTTTAAACAGCCACCGCAACGTCTCCGAGGTGTTGGAGCCAGTTGTCTTTCCTTACCTTGAGGGATTTGTCACATCCATATTTCAACAGAATAATGCGCGACCACACGTAGCACGCAATGTCCAAAGGTTCTTCGTCAATCACCAGATTGAATTGCTTCCCTGGCCAGCTCGCTCACCAGATCTTTCACCGATAGAAAACATGTGGTCCATGGTTGCTCTACGATTGACTCAGATTACACCCCCAGATGCCATACCAGATTAACTTTGGCAACGTGTGGAAGCTTCTTGGTCTGCTGTACCCCAGGAACACAACCAAAGTATCTTTGAATCAATGCCGAGGTGTTTGGCAGAGCGGTGATCTTCAACAATGATGGTTACTGTGGCTACTGATTCTGGCAGGAACCACACTTCACAGAAATCTATACATTTAATCATTTGATACTTGTTCAACATGTTATTTACAAAATAAATTTTGTTGTGCTATTTCTTGTTATTTTTGGTGTTGCATTTACGGTGGCCAGCAGTTAAGTATTGCATGATGTTTATGAAATATAATTTGCAAATACTAAAATCTGCAAAAGGAATTATAAATTAGACATATTTTATATTCAGAAATTTAAGAAATTATAGATATTACTATCCAGGAAATTAAAAAAAAACCAGGGATCGGCACATATAGCAGGACATTCAAGATGTACAAACGTATCTTGTCATCTTTTTAACATAACATCTTTAGAACATAAACGGCAACGTCTATATATTATAAAATTTTTTTCTTTTAACTAACTTAAGTCAATTGAAAGCATCCGGAAGAGTTTACTTGCTGCTCAGGAATCTTACAGGCCATCATTTGCATTCACGACTTAAAAAATCCGGAAATCAGTAGTCGTGCTTGCCGAAGTGCAAACAGTACTGTAATGTCTTCGCTTGGTACGTGCTCCACCCGTTCCCTTCACGTCTAAGTTTATAGCTCAAAGTAGGTGGCGAAGAGATGGAACGCGTGGCCGTGGGATCATTGTTTATTGTTTGACCACGGAGCCCCACCGACACTCAGACTGAATGTCATAATGGACAGGAGTGCCTACCGAGCGACAATAGGTGAAGCCTGTCTAACGAAGGACACTGTCCTAGGCAGATGGCGAGAGAAAGGATTTAAAAAAACAAAGGCGGTGTGGTAGTCAAGTGACCAGATGTTGGACGAGAAGTAGGGTGCCTTTACATTCCCCACTGGCCAGAGTGTGTGATTGTGAGTTCCACACGAATGATGCCCCTAATGAGGCCGAGGGCAGACTTTTGTGGCCTGCCAATGATACGTGACGAGGGGCGAGTTGTGGATCCGCCCCTGGTGTTTAAAAGGGTTTTTTCGAAGATGAGAGCAGATACGAGCAGAGATCGGATTCCAGAGAGGGGCATCAGGTGAAGTCTGAGACGAGAACGGACGCACCTGCTCTACGTACCGCATTGATATTTACTCGTCCACTATAGGCCAACTGAAAAGTTATTTTTCTCACTCCGTGTCTAGAAACAATGCCGTTGCTTCCTCTCCACTCAGCCATTATCAGCAGAACTACTGTCAGGCATCATCCATCACCAGCCTGACAGCTCCTCCATGACAGACAGCATCATCCCCTTGTACCTCATCAATCACCCCTGACAGCTACGGTTAGAACAACCAGAACTCACATCCCTCGACACGCGCCGACCAACAGACGACCTGTCAATCAAGAAACAACTACTAAACTGGCTACTACCAGAAGGCGCTTGCGTCATCTCACGAACTGCTTTTGTATTTTAAGTGACTTTTACACACATACATCTACTTTTCAGGACTCTTATACTTTTTAGTTACGGGACGGAGGGTGTCTTGAAAACCCAGTTTCCCAGTGACAACTAGCGGATCAGAGCGGATTTCAGACCTAAAAGGATTTTCCCTGGGAAAGGAATGAGAATGAACGCCGGTGACGTTGTGGAAGTGACCCAAACAACTTCTTAGAAATATGGGCAAGTGTCCTTCGGACAAAGCAGTGCTGTGAAGTGATTGATCTACCCCGTGGAATAGACTGAATGCACCGGTTTGGCGCAGATACTTTAATTTTATTGTATCAATGATAATTAATTTGTTGATAAAATAAATTTTTCTTTTACTTCAGCATTCGGCTGTGATGTTATTTGCACGCTACCAGTCCACGACGTCACAGTACAATCAATATAGCCATTGAGATTTAAAAACTAATGACGTTGGTGTAAGTACCTCCGACAGCCTTATAAATGTTTAAGTTCAGTTACTGAAATCATATATAAACGTAAACTTCGTTAGTCACTGAAATTATTTCTAGAATATCGGATGAAGCTCTAAATGAGGGTAAGAAACATTCATAATTATAAATTAATACTATTAGTACATAAATATAACTGGGATTCTGATTATAGTTCTTAAATTTCTGATCAATATTATGAAGCCCTTTGATTTTTTATTTTAATTCTTGCTGAATGGGATTAACGTATATGATTTTTGAGTTTTTACATGATCTTCTAGTATTTTCTCATTTTCACATGTCCGATTGTCAGAAGTTTGTTTTATATTTTATAATTTTGACTAGCTTTAAGCATAGCAAAATAGAGAGTTATTTAAGTAACTAAACTGAGTTTCCAATGGTGAAATATATATATATGTGATTAATAACATTTTAAATCCGCAATCGAACACAACGTTATCTCTTGTGATCTTGAGTTATTGCTTGCGCCTAAAAAATAACCTAGTTTTCAGACAGAAGATAAAGGAAAGAAGTTTTCTCAAGAGGCCTTTAAGTGGTTAAAAAGCCCCCAAGGAAAGCGTTGAACCAACTGTGTAAGATTAATTTTATAAAAAAAACTGCTTATCACCAATAAATGCGACTCACTACATTTTAGTAAATGTTATCAGATATAAACTTTAACCAGACAGATAAGGCATACATTGAGGTATTCAAAACATAATGAGAGAATTCTTCTAAAAACCAAAAAAAAAAAGGTAACTCATATCTAAAAGAAAAAATTCATTTGTTTTTGATCCTTTCAAAACTCGGTAGAATAGGAAACTGATCCAAAGCATAATTGTTAAGAGAATTCTGAACTATTTAACTTAAAATGAAAATGAGGAATTTAAGGTATTCGACTACCCTAAAATTGTGAATTTTACCAAAAATTGACATTTATTTTATTTTATAAACCATTTTATTAGCTTTATAAATTTACCAAGTTTATTCTATTCCGTCCACTAGAACAAAATCGGCAAGGGTTTTAGTAAAAGCCCGTGCCTCTACTTTAAACAACATGTCATATTTTAAAATGCGTTTTACTCGAAATGAAGTTTTTTTGCAAATGCTCAAATGGGTGTGATACCCCCGGCCCTGGGGTATCCTCCTCATCCACGCGACCTAGATTTGTAGGAATAAATGGTTGATGACCCAAATTTTCCATAATAAATCCAATTTATTATTATCTAAATATATATTGACCAACGCAACACAAGTCTTACTAGAGGGATATTATCAGAAATGATACAACGGAATTATAAATTCTAAGTAAATAGCGCCTGGAATCCTAATAACTATCTTTATGAAAAGCTATACTAAGAATTCTTATCAGCCTTAGATTTCTTAACACATTAAAAGTTCGTTCTATAATTACACTTCTATAATTAATAGCTTACCAATATCTCGCGGCGATCAGCACCTAAGCTTTCGATTTCTTCTTCTGTTCTATTCTTCTAAATATCCATCTACTAGCATTCTTCCATTCAATTACTATCCGACTACTATTCTACTATCCGACTTCTTTTCTACTATCCGACTTCTTATCTACTATCCGACTTCTTATCTACTATCCGACTTCTTTTCTACTATCCGACTTCTATTCTACACTATCCGACTTCTTTTCTACTATCCGACTACTATCCGGCTTCTATCTGACTTCTATTCAGTTAACTCGCAAATGCAAAAGCTCCCTTATATATATCCCTTATATATGCCATTGTGGCCCCAAAGAATCCCTAAGAGGATTAGTGACAAGGAGCGATAAAGCCCCGTTGCATGGGTACAGCGACTGCTCAAAAAGTTTTGAAAATAACTAACTGAAATTTTTTGTGTGTGTTCTATTTAATAGTAGAAGTGTTTTAACCTTCAGATTTATGTATCACTAGTTTATTACAAATTTACAGTTCCTTATGTGACTATAATCACTGTTTTTTTAAAGAAATTTCATATAATAACTAAAATAATGTGCTGTAGATTTGGTAAAAATTAAAATATCTCTTATCCTGATGGTCATCTCCAAAATGAATAGCAAAGCAACAGACGAAAATTGGAAGTATTGAAAATATGTCATAAACTTTTTGTACAGAATGGGACGTGTTTATTTTATTTTTTGTAAATTCGGAGCAATTTTTTCAAATTTTAATAATAATACTTTCTTTTTATCTTCTTATATTTTGCGTATATTTTGTTTGAAAATGTACTAAACAAACTTAAAAAGCACAAAAAAATCCCCATATCTCTATTTTTTTTAAAACAAAAGTTGTTGCAAGTAGTCGGGTGCCTTAAAATCCTTTAAATTTTAATTAAAAACACCTTTTTATTAAAATTTGCAAATTGCATCAATTTTCAGACTTGAATTGACTAAGATTCTTTTAATAATATTTCGTGATTTATATTCGGGTTGCATATATTTATTACGACTTAACAGGAGTGTCAACAAATGGATGAAGGACATCTGGGTTATATAGGCACCATGCTTAACCCCAATTACCACTATTTCATACCATGATATTTCATTTTAGCATTTGGGTTTAAATAAAAAAAAGTTTTGATGATTATGAGGAATGGAGTAAATTGAGAATTCTGCATTGACAGGAAATAAAATAAAATACTTAATTAACTTCTTCGTTTTAACGAACTAAATATTTATTACTATATTTTAACTAAATATTTAAAAAAAGGAATACATTCAGTCAAATAAATTATTGTTTTTATCTAAATGAATGTCAATTAAAGTTTATGTGAAAATGACACCAACGTATTAATGCATTATTACTAAGCAAACTCAAGAATATTTTTTAACTTTGAAAATTGCTGGCAAATTTATGTTTATTTTACATTTTCTTCGAAGATTTTCAGAATTTCAAACAAATTATTTACTTACATATGTCATCTATACAATACATAAATCCAATATTTCATGAGCTACTTAGTATTTTCTAGAAATCATGAGTTGAGTCAGTTTATATAAAGCAAGTGCATAATAAAACAAGTAATATAAAAAATAAGTCAATTCCTACTTATATATATATATATATATATATATACAATATAGATCAACAAAGAAATATCTTAAATCAGTTATTTATATTAAATAATTACAATTAATATAAATGTGTATATATATATGACAGAATCAAAACATTAAGTGACAAAATAGAAATATATTTTCCTTATAATTTCCAGTTTTCTTTTCTATATATGTTGTTGGACTACTATTTTTGTCTGATACTATTTATTTATTAATTACATTTAATTATTCCAATACAATTGTATAGCAAAAAGAAATCACATTCACTGAAATTAGGTCATCCAAGGTGGGATTCGAACCCACGACATGTGGATTATAAGTCCAACGCGCGATCCATTGCACTACAGGGACACAAAACACGATTTTCTTTTTTATATATGGTGTGTAACTATTAGTTTTTCTTTTTACTATTTATTCTTTATTCTTTATTTTGTTTCTTATTTATTCTTTAATTGAATTAAATTAATGTTTTAATATTTGAAAATACTGCATTAACATCAAGTGTCATCCACTACAAGTTTAAAAAAATGTATTTTAACTTGAGTGGATAGATAAATAGTATTTTATTAACGAATGAAAATTTGAACAAATATATATATCTATATATAATATCCCCCCACTCCAACAAGGGGGCCCAGCTAGCAATAGTTTGGCTAATCTTTATTTACATTTTTATGAATATAATTATATTATTAATAATGACTACTATATTTTTAGATACATTGATGATTTAATTATTTTTGGTAAAAATGATAATTTTAATCCCATTATTAATTTGTATCCGGCTTACATAAACTTAGTTAAAATTAATAATAATCCAATCAAAACGTATTACCTTGATGTAACACTGTATATTAAGGATTTGAAACTACATAGTAATATTTATGATAAAAGAGATGCCTTTAATTTTAATATCATCAAAGTGCCTTACTGGAATTCAAATTTATCAATATCTATATATAGAAATATTATTTTTAACTATATTTATCGTAATAATGCATTAGTTAGCGATAAAGCTATTATTTTTTTAAATCTTAAAAAAAAAATTTAATCACTGTATTGAACATGGATATCCTGCTAACTTCCTTTGTAATTATATTTATAATGGTTTTTAATGATACAATTTGTATCACTGTAATTATTTACTGCTATTATGTTTTGTAATGATTTTTTAAATTTCTCTTATATATATATATATATATATATAAATTTCTTAATATCCTATAGCAATTAATTTTATGCGGTTCTGCTCTGACTCTCTTGTATTTGGCGGGAACACATTACTTGTTGATGTACTCCCGACCATCGTCTACACTCCGAATAAAAGTAGGTTATGTTTTTGTTCATATGTTATTTAGTTTAATGATTTTTTAATATTTAAATTCTTCATATATAATTCTTTCCTTTCCTCTTGGTACATAGTATGACAAATTACAGGTGAAGGTTGGCTGGCCGCAAAATATGTTTAAACCTGTAATCCTGGTTCCTAAGGCCAGGATTTTGTCATTATACTACTGCGCCTTCTTCCTAATTTTAGTTATCTTAGGTTTATAACTATCCGTTTATTTTTTGATTTTCGTTTATATTTATGTATATGTATATATATATATATATATATATATATTTATATATTGAATTTTTTATATTGATTATATATATATATACATACATACATATATATATATATATATATATATATATATATATATATATATATATATATATATATATATATATATATATATATACATAATTATGTATAGGGAGAATGTGAAATATTAGTAGGAATTTAATAATGATTGCACACACAATGTGAAGTTATGTTAAGTTAGATAATAAGAGGAATCATTAAGGCCCAACAAACAAATTTGAATCGCATGGAACAACGTAGAGACTTTATTTATAAACATACAAAATACAATGAAACTATTTGTTAAAAACAAATATATTTAATAAGACATTTCAGGAAATAAGAATTTTAAAACAAATGTGTAAAAATAAGCTAAAAATATCAAAACAAATAACTTTTTTTTATAAAAGAGTACTTTTCAATTTATCTACTTGTACGAATTTACCGGAGGGATTTGTCTTTAAAAGACACTTATATTTTTAATACATATAAATTAATGATAAAGTAAACAAAATTACGATAAATTGCGTTAAAAGTAACAAAAAAGTTTAAAAGATGTAAATAAATAAAATTCTTTTAAAAAAATGAAAGGCGAAAATAATTTTAGTAAATAGGAAACAGAAATAAGGAGAACAACAAAAAAATAAGCAAAAAGATATAAAAATAAGCAAATAAATAAATCAAAGAAAAAAACATAAATTTCTTAAGTAAAGATGGTAAAAATAAATGCAAAAATTACGAATAAGGATAATGTTTAAAAAATTGAATCCAAAATGACACTCAACTAAAATAAACAATTAAAATTTTCACTCTTTTTACTAATTTCGAAAATATTAGGATTTTGTTGACAGTTGGAAACCATCTTCGAATTTCAGTTACATCTGTTTTCACCTTAGATTAGACAGACAAAAAAATAATAATTAAATAAATTTAAAAAAATTTATTAAATAATTATATAAATGAAACCTTCAATAAATGGGAAGAAAATAATTATTTTAGAATAAAATTAAAGCATCAGATATCTTTATTCTTCCGGGGTCTTAGGCTGAATGATAAAGCTTTTAACAAAATCGTTTTGAAATACAAGTTAAAAACTTAAACTCATTGTTTTTACGATACATTTTTTATCTTTGTACTTTTCATGACATTTCCAAACAAAATAAGTTTATTCCGCATGTGGTCTATTTTTCGTTCCATTCTTTGGCTACAAGTTTTCCGAGGTTTTGTTCATAGTAAACGTCCATTAGATAGCAGGCTATGAAAAGCGCGTGACTTCCAACAAAAGGTGAAGGAAAACAGTTCAATGGATTACTTGCTTCTGGGGAAAAAGATAAAAGAATTTTCGGGAAAGATCAGCATTTTCACTGGAGATGAGAGCTCAGTTTTCATTTTCCTTTGAACGCTGACCGTCTGGAATTTTCTGAACGAGTTCATCCTTCTGTTCAAAGTTGTTGCTGAAATTAAATGTGAAATGGTAGTTATCGTCAGGATAAAACTTCAAAATATATTCAATACATTCTAATAATTTAACCATGGAACACATATTGGGCATTGAAAAAATGTCTCGATTTCTAGTAGTGAATTTTTTGCATCACTGATAGATAATATATTAAAAATGATAGTTAAAATTATTATAAAATTAGGACGAAAATCTATATTTTTCTAAAATAAACATAACTAGATTTGGCAAAAATAATAAAAACATTTAAACTTACTTTTAAAACAATTACCCCAAAATTGGGCTCTTGCTGCAATTTTATGATTCCCACGCATGGATTTGTTCGAAATAATTAAGAAATAATAGAATATTTTAGCAAAAGGTTGTAACAATAGGCAACCCATGAGATATATCCTCTATTTAACTCAGGTTTTTTCTACCTAGTGAAATTGGCACTTTTAGCTAGAAAAACTGAACGCCACAAATGAATGTTACTACTGAATAGTACATAAATACTTATTGAGATAAATTGTTATGTGGACAATATTGTCACTTCAGTACTGCCTGAATTGTCATCGCTTATTCCGGAATTATAACTGTTTAGTTATTTGAAGATATAGCAGTACAGTTGAATCTGTTTTTGTGCGGTAGATAGAAACCGCATAAAAATAAACACAACAAAAATATTCGAAAATTTCATAAATTCTTACATATAACAAGCAAATTCGTCGAAATACTGTGAAAATTTTTTTTATGCGGTCACACAAAAGAGGACCGCACAAAAACAGATTCTACTGTATATTTCTCTATGCGAGTGCCTGAAGTTCCATAGCATTTCAGATAAGTAGCCGTCACTTTTTATTAGTTATTTTGTGTTGTCTCCATATCGAGCATTTAGTTCATACGCTTAAATTAATAAAAGTGATTTATAGTGAATAGCAATTGCTTTTCTTTTCAAGTTTGATCTAATGAATTCTTAATACCTACTGCTTAGTACCTCTCCGCCCCCCCCGGAACCTCAACGATCAACGAAATCTCCATACCAACCAGTGCAAATTTAAGCTAATTTTGGGGCCCTGGGCGCAGAATATTTATAGTCCCTTTTGGCACTGGCGGATCTAAATTTGTAACCAGAAAATCTGGTTAAGTTCAACTTATCCGGGCCCTTCTGGCCCCCGGCCCATGGGCGTCCACCCCAAGCGCCCAATGTATAAACTGGAGCTGACTATAGACGATATGGAAATTTATTTTACTTTTAGAGTATAGGAAATTGCGCATAAAAAAAGTAAAAATCTAACTTTTGTTTACAAGGCTGGAAAAGAGTCGGAAAATCCAATTTCTACTGTAAGTGTTACCTTTTTATTCGTGGCGTTCACGACAAAGTTTGAAAAATAGGGAAATAAATTCGTATATGAAAAAATTGTAACCAGAAGTAGTAATATTTAAAAAAGTAAAATTTTATTTTTTTCTTCGAAAATAATGTCACTGGCTTGAAGTGCTTTAATTAACGTTGCACTAGAACAATTCATAAAGCATCTCGTAATTTAATGACAAGGATGACACGAGAGATAACTTAGACGTTCGATCTATTTTCTATTTCTGTTAAATCACAACTAAGCGAACAATAAATAAATGATTCTTTCAAAATCATCAACAGTAAGATTGATGCTTATAATCATTTCTTCAAAGAATATTGTTGTAAATTTATCGTGCGTCATAATGCTTCGAATCTTACTTTTTCTACAGAATTTTCAGAATAACGGAGCCTTATGTACATTAAAATAAACAAGCTTTAAAATCTTCAAGTAATGTGCGTGGAAGTTGGGAAAGTAAGATACTAACTTAGGTGTTGTTGTTGTCGTTAAACGAATGAGACATTGTCGAGGTCGACACCAAACTTCTAGTGCAAAAAGCATTCACAATTAAACCGAAATGTTTTTTTTATTTGCCAATATCAGTTATTAAGAAATAAAAAAGGGGGTGGGGGTATAACTCTCTTTTTTATTCAAATAATATCTCTAATCAACAAATATTAACTTCCTTAGTTATCTCGTTTGTTCTTAGTACACAGTTTCTATTCAAGCAACAAAAATTATGATAAACTTATTCTAATATATTTATAAACTTTTACGTTACTTAATATCTCTCAAAAGACGATTGGGCATGAATAAAACTATCTTGCTTTGTTTGTATTAAAATCTTTGTCATTTGCAATCTTTGAGAATGAGTTATAAATAGCTTAGGATTAAATATACTATAGCAGATTTTCATTATAGTAAAGTGGATAGTATTAATCGTGTCGTTGAACTTATTACAGGATGTTTTATTAATAAAGGTGAATCAACCGAAAACACACCTCTTGCTCAATGATTAATTAAATATTTATTATTCTAAGGAAAATATTAATTTAAAAGTGATTTAGAAAGGAATATTTTGGAGATTTAGTTTTCACTTTTATGACTTGTATTACTTCAGAAAAAGAATATTTATTTCGAATGCTCGTTGAACTTTAAATTCAACGGGAGTTTTTTTTTCAGAGTATGTCTTTGCAGGAGAAAGTTAAATATATGCAAGAACGTTAACCTTAGAATATGTAAAAAAGAGTACGTGGTTTCATGTACATAATAAAGTAAGTACAAATATCCACGACAAAAAAGCTACTTCATTGAATAAGAATCCTAAAGCTGGGAAATAAATCTATTCCCAACTTTAATGCTGACAGAAATAGAGTAGATTGTCGCAGAGCGAATTACTTAAATAGTGAAAGTTTATTAAGCTAAACTGCATTGACATTTTAAGAAATAAAAACCAAGGAAAATAAAAATTTAACAGAAAAAGAAAACTTAAAATGATAAATAATGTTTTTACTCTTATCTTTTTTAAATGAAAATAGTTAATCAAATATATAGCCGTTTTGATTAGCTTGCTGTAAGCAAAATCATGTTGTTTTGAAAAACAAAAAACATTTTGACTAAATATCTAACAATTAAATAGTGGTTTTTAACAGTTATTATTTTTATTTTAAGTAGTTAACATATGATACTTATTTAATTGTTATTAGTTATAGCTTTTAGACATTATTATTAAAGTTGATGTATTTAGATTAATAATATTCTGAAACTCTAGATGTATTAACTATTAAAAAATTTTAAAAAAATTATATCCAATATGAAACAAGAGAAGTCAATTGCAGATGATTTTTCATATTCTGTTTTCTAGGTTTAAAAACCAGAATTATTTTATGTATAATTAGGTAATGGAAATATAATTAAAAACTTAAAATAAAATATTTTAATGCAATATTAATTTTATTTAAATGTTAAGCATTCAACAAAGCCTTTATTATATTGAGTTGTACACCAATCGGCAGTCACATTAAAAAAAAACATCAAGTTGTACTAAAAGCTCTATTTCACTTATTTTTTGCTCTCATACAATCACCTTGCTCCTTGTTTTCGTGTGAATGAATATAATTTTTTTTCTTGTTAAACTGCATACGCGAGAAAACTTTATAAAAGAACAAAAAATAATAAGATAAAATTAATAATTGAGTTTTTAATTGGATTTAGTTCAGTAGTCTCAGATGAGTTTCAAAAGTACGCCTAACTTGAATAATAATGAAAAAATATAATTTTTTTTATTGAAAATTTAGTTGAATATTTATAAATTACTCACATTTTCTCGGAGAATTTTTTTTGTTCAGTAATTTTCGAGGGTGGAAAACATCATCATTTATTACTTTCAATAAAAAAAATACCATGTTTCTTTTGGTTTTAAATTTCACTTTTAAGTTTCTTCCATCAATGTTCATCTAAAATAACATTAAATCACGAAAGATGATTTAGACATATTTCAAACACACGATTGGATACAGTATGTAACATATTTACAATGACTAATACATTAACACACAGTTAAATTGATTTTAGATTGAAACATTAAATACGTATAAACATATATTTTTATTGTATTTTTAATATGTACAAGGACTGCAACCAATCTTAGTCTCTTTTCAATTGATATACCTAATTTCTTCACTGAAAACTAATGCTTTAGATACTGCAACCAAAGCTAAAAATAGTAAGCACTAGTGTAAAATCTTTCCCCCTAGAAATGAGCATTTTTAAAAATTACTTTCTATATTACAAAATTAGCTTAACCTCGTTAAGCAAAAGCAACTATGAAAAAAATGGAGAATGAGAAAATGATAAAGATAATACAAATTTTAAAAGTAAACCAGAGAATTTAAATAAATGGTATATATATATATATATACGTTTAAACTACATTTTATTTCAGTAAAGTTTTTATGAAATCTTTTTGTTTTATCTAAATATCAAATTTTAAAAGAAATTTTTTAGTTCTGGTTAAAAAACATCTTAAGATCAAGTTCGTAAAACTTTTTTTAAAAAAGGAATTACAATGTATTAAAATATTATTATTTAAATACATGTTTACATAAAGTTGTTTAAAAGAAAAAAAAATAAGAAAAGAAAGCGAAGAAAAAAAGATACATAATTGCGCGCCTGCCTAGTTTACTTTACAAAATCAGGAAACTGTTTTTATATACTAAACCAAGATGTTTCGGAGGTATATTTCTTGATTGTTTAAAGGGATGTGACACAGTCTTTTTTTTCACTCTGAAAAATGTTTGCTTAAAGTAAGATTGATGGAAATAAAAAAAAAATGTTTAAGAAAAGCAAAGCAGGAAATTTGTTTCATTTTGTTTGTTTAACTTAACTGACATTCAAAAACACAAGTTTTTATTTTAGAGTTTTTACAAGAGTAATTAAAGACAAATGTTTCAAATTCTTCAAAAATGCACGAAAAAAAGTCAACAGAAGTGTTCTTTAACATTTATTCTTCTTATAAATTAAAGAGCATGACAACGGACGGCAAGTTAACGGTAAATATTGATCTCTTATTTCATAAGAATATTTCTGTTACAATTTTTTTAGAGTTAAAATCAGAAACTTTTAACGGAAAAAATATATATCTCCTATTTTTACTGCATAGGTTTTAAGATTAAATGAAGACTTAAAATATTAAATGTATTATAATTTATTGCTTGTAGGCCGCCTTACAAGAATTTATTTTTCAGCGAGCATCATCTGGATAATAATTTGTTTTGGGTTAATCCCCAAAATATATAAAATAATAATGATAATAATAATACCGTAAAATAATGCGCCCAACGTGCACTTTTAACAATAAACAAATAAATAAAAAATAAGACTGCAAAAGGTAGGGAAAGGCATAAAAGATAAAAACTCCATAACGGTCGATTGGTTTGCACCCTATTTGGTGCGATTCCTTAATCGCCCCAAGCAGCAGTTGTGTCGAGTTACATGGAATCCAAGATGGTGGCTTAGCGGTAACAAATGGTCAGGAAAATAATTTAAAAAAAAACTGCTTCGAAATATATTTCAAATAAAGAATTTTAGAATACATTGAAAATAACAAAAAAATCGATCAATCATCAATATTAATATAATATTACAAAAATTAAATATTATAATAATAATATTATGTAATATATGTTATCATGTAATATAATTTAATAATAATTATGATGTATGGTAATATTCATATAATTTTTATAAGATAATAATTATTACGCATAATAAAATTCATATAATGTAATTATTATATATATAATAATTTTCATATAATATAATAAATAATAATTATAAATAACATAATAAAATAATTATAAACAAACAACATTTGTAATATTTATAAAAAATAAAAAATAATAATTATTATAAATAAATAATATAAAAAATACTTATTATATAAAAATAATATAAAGAATACTTATTATAAATAAATAATATAAAGAATACTTATTATAAATAAATAATCTAAAAATACAATTATTATATATAATAATTATTATATTATATTATATTATAAACAAACTAATTAAGTAATATGTATTAAAATTAATAATGAATATCAATTAATAAGTTCTGATAACTTGCAATATTCCCAAAACTGCGAGTTCCTTCAATGAATTTCATCGAACAAGGAACGTTCAAAAAACTTTTATTATAAAGTAAAAAAAAGTGGAAATGGGTGAATCTCAGCACTAATTAAAAGCACAGCACTCATAGTTTAAAAAATATCCTGGTACTTACCAATTATATGAAAAATATCCGTATTCGAAAATAGACTGAAATAGTAGCTTGAAGAACAAAAGCAATGGAAATGGTTGAATTTTTAAAGAAATAGAATTAAAATCGTCTGAAATTAATAATCTTACCCATATAAAAACAATAATAATTAACTCTAATATACGTTAGCCCCATGGTAACCACATTACCACACGATAAATGTATCAAGGTAACCATATTGTATTGTTATCGCCCATCTAGTGAAACATAAACAACAACTTCACACGTAGCACTCCTATATCAAATCAGCATCCCAAAAGGAGTTACGCATTCTCATAATTAGGCTGACGATATGTGCATAATGCAGTTTATTTCACCAAACATGTATTATAATTAATTTAAAATATATTAATAATAGCGTATTCTTCATAAATTATTTTAAAAAAAATGTAAGTTACGTTATAATACTAAATATTACAAGTAAAAATTAAAACATCCTACATTTTAAACTAAAGTATCAATCAAAATAAAAAACAATAAACAAGAACGAAAAATGATGTTTATTGACTCATAGTTGAAGAATTAGTAGAGTATACGTATATATTTATTCAGAAGGGAGTATTATTCGTGATTTATTAAATAAAAAAGCTATGAACAGGAAACCGTTTCAACACGCACACACGCACGCACGCACACACACAAACACACACACACATACACACACACACATACACATACACATACACACACATACACACACACACACACACATAACTTTAATCAACAAACATAACCTAGATTAGTTGTCTCGTTTTCTTTGTGCACAGTATCTTTTCAAACACACATAAACAATTATAATAAACTTATTCTTTTTTTTCTTTCTAATGGCAGATTATAAACAGTTATTAAGGTATCTGACTACGTTCAGAACCGTGATTTTAAAAAAGCGCATAAATGGATGATTTTAATGATATTTTGTGTCATTTAGATTAGAGAATACATGTGTAAAATTGTTCTAAGGACATTTTGACAAAAAATTATTTAAATACAATATTTCGGCAAAAAATTAACTTAGAATAACCTTTTTTCAAAATGATCTCCTCTTGTGAAAAATGCTTCTATTATAATAATATTTTGCCTGTATATAGCTCAGATCTCTGTACAGAGTCTCAACTATTGAATTTTGAAAAATTCGCATTATTTTCAGAGTTATAACCAATTGAAATAATTATAGGTGTTTTTTTTCTTAAAATTTCTCCCCTCTGTTGTTGTTAAACATGGATAAACCCAACCCACTTCTAAGTTATATATTTCAAAAATTCTAGTTGGGCCTCTGTACAGAGGTCTGAGCTATATACAGACAAAATATTATTGTAATAGAAACATTTTTCACAAGAGGAGAATATTTTGAAAATTGATAATTCTAGGTTAATTTTTGTCAAATTATTGTACTTAAATAATTTTTTATTGTAATACTATTCTTAAAACAATTTTATATATATTTTCTAATCTAAGTGACACTAAATATCATAAATATTATCCATTTATACGCTTTTGCAAAATAATGATTCCGAACGTAGTCGGATACCTTAACAGAGTTCATTAATCTACCTAGTACATTCACCGAAGCTGGTATCTCTTTTTAGTGCAACGCCATATTGCCGGATACCAATCGCCGCTGGTAATTTTGACGTCTATTTTCCTCCCTAAAGAGAGGTACTTGAGCTCTGACGATGCGAATCTATACTAGGATTTAATTTTGCCTAGAGAGCCCTCTAGGGATCTTTTACATGCCGTATAATCATACGACACGGCCGCTGGCAATTTTCTGCATCATGAACATCCATCCACTTGGGCCGGGTTTGAATCGGAAATCTTGGGTACAGAAGGCCAGCGACCAACCAATCACGCCACCCATCGACATCGACTAATTAACTGTTCTAATAGAACACAATTTTATAACCTTTTACGTGACTTAATCCCTCTCAAAAGATTATTGGGTATAAATAAATCTCTCTTTCTTTTGTCTTTATTTGAATCTGTTATTCGTAATCTATGAGAGAATGAGTTATAAATAACTTGTGTGTGATAAAATATACTGCAACAAATTTTCATTATAGCAAAGTGCATAGTATTAATCATGTCATTTAATTTATTGTAGGATGTTTTCATACACGTACTTTTAAGCAAAGATACATGCAAATGGACAAAACTTGAAAAACAACAACATTCTATAAATATTAAATACACAATGTTGCGTGACACAAATGTTTGAGAAGGATAGACCAGCTTATGTAACCTTCAAAAAATGGGGAAAGTTTCTAAAAGAAACTGTTAGATGAATCTTTGAAAAAGTCTGAAATGTTAAAGAAGTGGAAGAAGGTAAAGTATTGAAATACTTAACTTCAGTGACACTTCGAACATAGCTTTAGTCTACTTAACGACATCCCAGTCAAAGCGATCTAAAAATATCTTTTAGACATTCTGGTGACACTTAAAATGTGAAAGGAAGATTCTTGTGAAGGTGAAAATACTTTTTAGCTGCCATCGTTTCCAGCGTAGACTTAGGGTAAAACTTTCTTTGAAGCGTTCCAGTTTTGATAGCAAAATGTTAATTTTGAAACTTACTTTTAGATAGTGTAAAATTCCTGAATGTATGTTTTCTATTACGTTTCATGTTTTAGATAATTTTATATTGAAAGAGTATTGATTTTTTAAAATTTATATTTGGGAATATATAAGAAATGTTAATATCAATATATGTTTATTAATAACAAACCAATTTAGAACAATGTTTCTGTATTAGGGCTAAAGTGTCGAAGTTTGTGTTGCTTAATTTTCAAAATTTTCTAATAAAGAAGTTCCAAAAAAAAAATGAAAAATTCAATGAATTGAAACAAATTTAAATTGACTTAAGCAATGTAAGCATTAGCGTTTTCATACTTGGTGGTACATATGCTGTACCACTAATTCTTATTCATTTATTGTATGTTGGTACATAATATGTACCACTTGTTTAAATGTCTCTCAAATTGATGATAGATGGTACATTCCCTCAACCACTGCAGAGGTCAACTCTTCTTAGTTACTCAAGTTTCCAACATATGTCAGAAGCTAATTGTGTGAAATGGATTTGTGCAGTAGTTCATTCTTTGATCGATTGTAAGTTTGTTGCGCGGTATTTTTTGGAAGTGGCTGTGATGTGTATTTTTAAGTGCAAAGAAAATGATTCTTGTGATATTTGATACAAATACAAATTAGGTAAGTACTTGTATTATATAGTTAAATAAGTCAATATTACAATTATTAGTACCTCACATGTGTATTGCTAATATGAAAATATGAAAGTGCTATATGCTCACATGAAAAAAATGTACCGCCCCGTTACTGAAGGTCATCTTCTTTACAAATGCAAAATGCGTTCCGCTTATTTTTGCAATAATGGACATGTTTATTGTGCAAGATAAATTTGTTGTAAGATAATTTTTTTTAAAAATAATAATACACATAAAATTTCACAAATGTCCTGCTCTATATAGATCGTGTTCAGGAAAAAGTAAATGCAATTAGTACTCTTATTATATATGTTGACTGAATAAAATCTAGGTAAAATAAAATGATTTATAGAATAAAATATGTAAAATTAAAACTAACATTAGGTAAATTAGGACTAAACTTAATTTAAGCTTACAGCATTAGATCAGGAAAAACGGAAAATATTTTAATATATAGGATTAACAACAGTACAAGATGAAGAAGTGTATTTATTCATTAATAGTAATACAAGTTTGTATAGAATGGATGTGTCTGCAAAGTTCCATTGCGCATAGGGAAGATAAAATCATATTTCCAGAACTATAATGCTGCTTGTGAAGCGTGGTGTACAGAATATGCTCCACCAATTGTTTAAAGAATTTTGACACCCTTTATTTGAAAGAGTGTTAAATATTATTAATATGTAACAGCTTTTGTTCAATAATTATACTTTTATGAGGTTTGTCTAAAATATTTGTAATTATTTCACTCTAGTACATTATTTTTGTCAAAAATTCAGCGCGTGATAGAATTAACTGAGTTCTAATTGTTTTCACCAATATTATAACACTGATGTATTAAGGAATCAATTTGGTATACTGTTAACATATTATAAAACATTTTTATATGTAATAAAATCAGTTTCAATGTTTTAAATGTTACACAATAATTGCAGAAAAGGCTTTTTTTTTAAAAAAAGTTTTATGTGTATACATCTTATCATATCTTTAGTAGTTTTTCCCAATAAATTTACGAATTTTTTGTGTATGAGTTTCTAAAAATTAAAAATTGATTTTTAGATTTCTACAAGTGTTGATTCCTTTTCTCATTCCTGCACCATAAACTCCTACTCATATTTACAAGGAAAATTGATGTTTTTGAAAAATTCAGTTAAAAATATTTGTGAATGAGACAGAGTATGCAGAATGAATTTAATGTAGCTATTTTAAAAACCTATATAAATTGCTATTTTTTATAATTTAAAAATTTAAAGAAAAATTAAGAAACCATAATAATTTTACTCATATTTTTTTAAAAAGAACAATTTGGTCCTTGATCTTTTGCTTAAATTACGAGCTAATAATTACTGATGTAAATGCAAATTTTTTAATTGCACTCCTAACATGATTTATAAAGTAGCTCTTAAATTCTCACAGACAGTTGCTACCTCGAGGGACAGTACATAAGGGAATTGGAAAAAATGTTATTTTTATTGTAAAGTGAATGCATGTTCACTAAAAGCTAAAGGGGATCAGAATATTTTAGAAAGCTTCAGAAAATGTAATCAAACATGGAATTGAGAGAGAAAAGAAGAGATCCGGTACAAAATTAAAACTGTACGTCAGAGATCAAAGATACATAATTCATCTTGTTGCTGAATGAAAAATATCTATTGCTAAAAATATCCATAATGATGATTGAAAAATTCCAAAACCAGCAATTGCACGTGTTTTAAATAATTATTTCTCCAAAAATTTTAAAATGAATTTAAAGTTAACAATAACCGAAAAACATAAAACGATACGAAAAAAGGAACTGTATTACAATAGATAACATACAAAAGAGATTGAAAAAAAATTATATTTTATGTGAGGGACGTTTTAACCTTTATATGAACCAAATGACTTGAGTAGTAATTAGATGATCTAAGAAAAGTGAAAGATTTCAGATGAAGCAAGCATTTTAACAGTGGTTCTTCAGTGTTCTACTGCTTTATTTTCCCGTAAAACGGGTTTAATACTTATATCTGTTGTTGTTGTTTCTAATACCACCTGTCTGACGTAGTCAGATCGAGGCCCACAAAATTTATCGTGGCAAGGGGCTAGAAGTACGCCTGTCGTTGGCCTTGAGCACCATATAGGTGACAGTACGATTTAGCTCGGCGAAATTCCCCGAAGGGACGATCGATGGCGACACCACCTTTCCCTACTTCCACAATTTCTGCATGGAACTGAAGGGGAGGGAAATATTCTCCAGTCTCTGCGCTCGTGACTCAGCCCACAAGACTTCTGACCCCCTGATTTAACGAACACGTACTCCGTGTGTAATAGGAGGGTATTTGCTATTATTACTATCATTAACGTTCAGAATTAACTGTAAATCTATTCGTGAATCAATTTGTAAGTTATTCTTCTTCTTTACGGTGGTAATAATTTTATTTTGCAATAACATGAAACTTACTGTGACTCTTCAAGAGCATCGAAAACTGGTTTGAAGAAATTTCAATATTTTGTTGTGGTTGGGAAGTTCTTCAGATTTAAGAAAAATGTATACAAATGGAGAACGTGGTGGTATAATCCATTTGAAGTGCTTGAGGATAACATGGATTTATTCTTTAATATTTCGAAGAAAATTGTTAAAAGTATTCCAAGCAGAATAGGTCAATGTATAGATATTAAAGACCCTATGTGTGCAATATTAACTGAAATAATAAATGTAAAAAAAAATAAAATGAATATAAATGTACTTCAGAACTATGAACTTAGTAAAACTACTTTCTGACTGAATTATTGCATTGGGGATCAAAAAGAAATAAAAGTTTATAGAAATTATCCTTGAGAAAAATTTAAATTACTAAAACATATTTATTTCAATAATAAATAATTATAAAACATTAATATAAAACATTAGTTTTTCTTATAATTGTGAGAGCTGTTATACTTTTTAAAATTCTTGTGGGAAAATAAAAATCCGTTATAATATTTTACTTTTTTTGTCTAGTAATCGCTATAAATTATGATATAGTTAGACTCCACTATGATGGTTAACGTATACGATGAAGCATACACTATGATAACTCTCCATTCTAAGATTTGTTTCACACACAAACGCATTTAAAATATATCGGAATGGGCAAAACTTCTTTATTTTTAACATTGCATTTGGCTTGTCATCCCATTTTCATATAGTTTTTGTATTATACGACAGGCTTTGTGTGTATTCGTGTGCTTGCTATACAATTTCAATATACTATACTCATAGACTTTTCCTACAACGTTTTTATTTGATTGAATAAAGTGTATATTTTATCAGATTATGAAGAAATTCTTACGGGTTTATCCAGCTGCTTCTAGAAAAAATAACACTTTTTAAAGGATGCATTTAGTAGATAATTATAACAAAATGTGTGTGGAATATACTCACATATGCGCGTTTCGATTTCAAAACATATTTCAGAAATTTTGATAAATATGAAACATTCAGAATTTCCCATTAATAATAATTTAAAGTATTATGGATGATAAAAAAATTACTTTACCACACCAATTGTATATGTCTTGAATATAAATCAGCTCGCTATTTTTTTGAAATATATAAACTTAAAAAATATGTTTCTTAAATTTTTTATGACGCACTTATTATTTTTTTTTAAAAAAAATTAGGTGTAAAGCAAATATTTGCTGATTTCAAGATTTAAAATTAAATATTTGTTTACATAAAAAAAAATCCTTATTTTTCTAAGATTTTCGTTTAGTTTAAGCTACTTATATGTAAATCCATACTTTTTTTACATCGTTTTTGAAAAATTCTTAAAAATTATGTGTCAAGTAATATTATTAACCGATATTTACAAGATAAAAATAAAATTATTGAGTAATACGAACCACAAACGCACACACACATACACCGACACACATATGTTAAAGTAACCTCTTTTTCTAGAAAAATGCCTTTTTAATGAAAAAAGGTTTATTATCCATGAATGTGTGTATAATTATTTTTCAACTAGTTAAAGAGTTCTACTTGAGCACTACATTTGCTTAAGAATGTAATTAGCAACATCTCTTTTCTTTCAGAGATGTGCATTATTTAAAGCTTGACTCTTAAATGACTAAAACTATTTTGCATAAAACTTTTGTCGAGTCATAAAAGTCTTACTCGTACATAAAGAATTTTTTTGTTTTAAAAATATAAATACTGATTATAAATATATTTTGTTATTCTTATTTCCTGTAATTATGCCTCCAATAAAAGCTTCTGAATAATATATTAATTGATAAGGAATATTTATTTGAAAATATATTTCAGGCAGCTGGAATCTAACCACTTAAAACGTTTATTTTTGGCAGCGAATTAAACCAAAAAATGTTTCAGGTTTAATTAAATGAATTTTTTTTAAATATAACATATTTTGTTTTGTTAAGTATTTCAGTTATAAAGATTTTAAAACAAAGTTCATTAAAATTGACTGAAGAATTGAAAGTGAATTTTCGAGTGAATTATTTCAAAGAACAGAGAGACAAATATATAAACAATAATTGTAAAAAGTCGAAGTCCCTCATTTTGAATGAAATACTTGCAAATAAAGTTTAATATTAAGAACAAAAGAAATTTAATCTTATGAACAAATGAAAGTGTATTTTTTTCTATTTTCTCGAAAATATCTGAAATGAATTAACATTAAATAGTTCTAGAAACCTAGGATTTCCTACTTTTGTAGTCTTCCGTTGATTCCACCTTTTTGTTGTATAATACAAAAATATAATGAGCTACTTAATAGGTTAAAATATTGGCAGTAAAATGAATTATAAGCACATTATCCCAATCAATATTCCCCTCCCCCACTTTTAAAAATATGGATGGAATAAGATCATATACTTTTTCACATGTTGAGAGGAAACATGAAAAATAGTATTTCTTATCACCTTTTTTCTGGTTATCTTAAAGGAAAAGTAAAGAGAAACTTTATTCAGATAGCATGTGAATGAAACGTAGGAATAATAAAAAAGACAAGTTACTCTTATTTTCACTATTCTTGAATTATATAACTTCTTTGAAGTAAGCTTTAAAATGTTTCTCTCAATGTAATATGTGAATTAGTGCGATGTTTCGTAAATTCAAATTCTCTTAATTGCTTTCTTTCTTTTTTTTATTTGATAAAAATTTAGTTAAAATAGTTTTTTAAATACTGCTCAAAATTAAAAAAAAATAACACAAATGCAGATAAATTAATACAAATACACCTATTTTAGCGGAAAGTTTTATTTTGTTTAACGTTGCGTTAAGAAATTTTTTTTCACTGTATGTAATCAGAGAAAGGTGAAAAAAATTATTTTGTTGCTGCCGATAAGCAAATGGAAGCAATTTCAACTTATTTTTAGTGAAATATTTAACATTACATAGATATACACACAGTGTGATATCAATTTTAGGTTAACATATCTAAAAGAAAATAAATACAAAATTTTGATAAAAAAAATTTAGTGCTAATTTATATTAAAATAAGCAAAACAAAAAAAAGGAAAAAAAGTTCTTATTGTTAATTTAAAAACAATACGTTTAATATACAAAATATATTTTATCAAATATCTGAAGCTTTTTTTTCATTTACAACTAAAAAATGCGCACGAAACAAAAGTTTATATTTACAGCTATTTATTTGATATTTAATAAAAACTCACTGCATTCACATTGACAGACTAGAATACACATTATACATCACCAACTAACTCCTACTATTCTTAAAAAAATTATCAAGCAAAAGTGCTTCCGTACTGAATAGCGCACAAAATTATAAATCCTAATGAGGTAGCCATCAACTGTTGCCAAGTCGCAATGTCTTTATGTTCATCTCTCTGAAGGATCTCAAAGAAGGTAACGTATAACAGAGTACCAGTTGCGATTGCATTCAAAACACTCACAGTCAAGGGGTTGCTTTCTTCCAGATTGCTTTGGGTAAACATAGCAATGGCCATTCCCAAAGGAGACATGAGCGAAAACACACTCATGTAGCTGTACACATGTGTATTCTTACCACCAGTGGCGAGTACCTCAAGACCAACAACGAAAGCAATGACAAATTTGTGGACGGATACGGCAGCAAAAACGATCCAAGTACTCATAGCATCTGGACGGAGACCAATAGCGAAACCTTCAAACAAGGAATGGAAAGACAAGGCAGCAACTGTTAGAAGACCGGTTAGAGAGAATGAAGATGGCTCATGGTGAGAATCGTGTTGGACCAAACCTGCAGATGTCTGAATGACGTGTTGGACATCACTTGCAGATGGTTTGTGTTTTCCAGAACCAGTAAGTCCACCTTCAATGCACATGGGAGCATTACTGCATCCACTAGTTGTTGAAAATGACCTCAAAGCTTTGTTTTCACTGGGTACATGAGTGTGTCCACCAAAGAAAAAGTGCACGATCTCTTCGAAAAGATACACAGCAAAGAAGCCACAGCAAACGATAAATTCTGGAATTGGGAAAGATTCGTGATGGTCATCATCACCGCCAGTTGTGTTGGATTGAGGTTTTACGTCATGGGGTTCTTCGAAAGCCTCTCTGGACTCGGGGAGGAGGTGCAGAAAAGTAGTTCCGAGAAGAACACCACCACCAAAGTATATCAGGAAAGAAGTAATCAGTTTACCTTTCCTTGCTTTACATGACGTTTTACAAGTATCGCTATTGCAATCACATTGAAATAAATTTTTTTTCACGTAGACCGGCAAGATACCAAAAAATAAGGTACCTAGCAGAAGCAAAAACATGCAAACTAAACGGGAAATCAGAAGATCATTCATTGTGAGAATTTTTTCTATGCTCTTCGCACAGTATAAATTTCAGAAAGGAATGACAGCTAGGAACACAGTAGTTTTGTATAAGTTCTTTGGGTTCGCCCCTTGCAGATAACCGACAGGTAAACAATGGAAGTGTTTGCGATAACCTACAGTATCAGTTAAGAAAAATCCGAGGATGTATTATGCTTATGTTTTTCAGATAGGAGAACAATGAATGATGTCAAGTGCAAAATCGGTTTCGAAAGAATCAAAAAGAGAAGTATTGAACTTTTTTTTCAAAAATAAATATTTTTCTGCTGAATCTATTTTCTCGAATGCTATTAAAATAGGCACAACTAGGCAAAGCATCCGTAAACTAAAAACAAGCAAAATAATTTTTTAAAGTGAAACAATGCGGTTTTTTTAAATACATTTGTATTATGTTTTATAATTAAATATAAATAAAATAAATCAGTCTGAATAAAAAGATATATTTGCTATAATATGGAATTGCACTATTAGAAGAAATATCGTGAAATAATTGAAAATTTTTGGCGACTGGGAAAAATTATTTCAAACTGCAATGTATACTGTTTTTTAATATCTGTTAATGAACATCTTGAGTTATTGGCTTGTATTAAAGGCTTGGATTCACAAGGAAGAAAATAAAAAAATAAAATACATAAAAAAAGTTTTTTTTGTGTGTAAAATATGCTCACACACACACATTAGCAAAAAAAAAAAAAAAATAATATTTCAATAACTTTTTACACTCGATGTTCTTAAATAGTTAAAATTAAGTTAATACTGCCGCTAATAGCAAAAAATAAATAAATAATATTGATCAGTGGCTTATCCAGGAATTCTTCTCGGGAAAGGGGGATCGAGGGTAGAAAGTCCACCATTCTCATATCATACTCCAATACATCACCAAACATTTTTTTTTTGTTTTAATGTGTCGATTTTCGGGCACATAAAATGTAGTAAAAAATAAATTATTGAATTAATAATTAGCAATAATTAATAAAATAAATTATTAATAACAAATGCTTAATTAAATTTTACGTACTACATACATGGTATTAAAATCAATCGAAAAAAATCAAAGGCGATGGGAAATCCTTGAGGGCGTAGAGGACCTCGAGGGTATGGACCTTCCCCGTTTTTTTGCGCCAATGAATACTTAATCTTTTAAAATGCTTTCTCATGTCAAAGGGCATTGTTTTCGTAGAGTTAGAAAGTAAATTATCTAAATAGACTAAGTTTGAATTTTTGTTCGACTTCAAACATTAGTTCTAAAGGTCGATTAAAAATAAATTAATAAGTAAATAACGTTAAGAGGCGAAATGTGTGAGAATTGGTATATCATCAAAATATAAGATTTGAATGGACGGATTGTGGTCGTAAAGGAATGGTGAGTGATTTGGCGAAAGGGAGAGTCTCTCAACTTTTGAAAGTTAATAGTAATAGGGTATAAAACAAATAATAGCAGATCTTATTTAAGGATCATCTTCAAGTACAGTCGGACCTCCATGTAACGAAGTCGCTAAATCCCGAAAAAAAAGTTCGTTATATGCAAGTTCACATTTCAGAATTCCTTATAAACCACATAAAACAAATTTTAAATTCACACACACTATAGATTAAAAAGAGTAATTATTCACACCTTTTTTGTTAATTAATAACATTTATTTTATATATCTTAACTATCAAAAAGAAAGAAAGAAAAACTCCAAGAGAAGAGTCTTGACACCTTTATCCACTTGCTGAAGAACTATTTTTTTCTTTGATGCTCAATAATTTACGTATTGACATTTTCGAGGCACGAGAAACGAAGTTACCAGTACGACTGATCAACACTACGAATAAACATAGACTAGGTCAAGGACACGGGGACACTGAACAACTTTACTCAGGATGAAAGAGGATATCGAAGATGTTTCTATTGAACTGAAGGATGGGGGTTAAAGGTTGCGCTTCTTGAATTAAACATCCGAAATTCTATTGCTCTCTGCGAGCTAGGTACCTAATAAAACCAGTTCAAGGTTTTTGACTACCATAAAACGATTTAAAAGAGAGAATAACTTGAAATGTCCTGAAATACTTTAAAAAAATACAGGGAAAAAACTGAATCACAAGAGAAAAAATTAGTTATATAAAAAATGCACTTCGCTACTGGGAAGTTATCTTATGAAGAAAATCGTGAAATGTTCTTGGTTCCAGGAAAAATGCCGCTATATCGAAAAATTCGCGATATAGAGGTTCGTAATATGGAGGTCCGACTACATTTCTAATCGCAGTGTTCACCGTTATGCACGTTTCATATAGGCGAGTAAAACGTCTCAAATTCACTCAGGTACACACAGACTGGACGGTCGGCAAGTAAAAAAATATAAAATGGTGTGATAAAATTCTTCTTAAGTTGCAGCACTTAGATGGAAGAGTTTCTATTTTTAGAAATAGAGTGAAAGTATGGACCTTAAATAGAAACTTAGAAAACGTGGACCTTAGGTATATAAATCTAAATTTACAACTAAGCATACACTATTGAAAATTACTGATTTTAAAAAGTCAATATCAAGAAGAATTAACAGTGCTTTACAGTGAAATGTTGACCTATTGAAATATTGACGGAAGGTTTATAATTAAGTAGCCCCTCCATGTAGACTTTAAAACACAAAGCGAGGCTACGCACCTAACATAAAATGTAATGTTTTAGATACTGTTACGTAGATCCAGATTCGAGGATTTTATGCAAAATAATAACAAAGAAAATAAACAGTTCTTCCAGAGCGATGAGAATTTATTATCAAATATTCAATCTTTTAAATACAGGATTCAGCAGCAATATTCACAGAGTAAATCTCCGAAGGTCTTCACACCTTCAAAAGTACTCAAACAGAATCGTCAGGGTTTACAACTACACGCATGCAAAAGATTATTTACAAACACAGCCGAGCTAATCGCTAGTCAAAACAATGTTCACAAATCACTAGTCAAAACAATACTGGTTTAAATCAGACTGAACCCCGTACCGGCGAGCATCTTTATTTATAGGCGCTACAGAAACTTCCAGAAATATAACCGCTCGTGTCATTGAGCGTGACATTAGTGGAGCGATCCACTACTTCGTAGAAGATTCCAGAGGGTTCCTAACTCGCCAATATGGTCGCCAATGACGCCAAAAATGATGCCAACTTGGCTCTACCGCCAAGTTCTCATTGAATCGCCATTATAACGTAAGGGGCGGGCCGCATTGCTTGTGAATAGTACAATTTTAACATGAAATAAATATAACATAGAGTAATAAATGCATTAAACACTCAAATAAAAATTATTGACATTATTTACACAAAATTCGTGACAATACATTGCGTACAGGTTCTCACAAAAGTAAAACATATTTCAATCAATATTTTAAAAAGAATCCAGGTGGATCATATTTTGCAGAAATTTTAGTTCGACGGGCTAGAAGTAATTCAAACTCACTGAAGTTATCATGTATCTATTAAAATTTAAAATATATCTGCATACATTAAATGCAGCGGTCAATTTCAATTTTTAAGCTTATATTTTCTGTTTTTTTTAAAAAAAGCGATGGAAATGGTCCTCGAATGTAAGAAAAAATCTAAAATAAAATAAATTATTTGTTATAGTATTATACAGTAGACAGAGGAAGTTTCATATAGTTTCATTTCTACAGATTACATTTTCGACTTATTTTTTTCGGTATCTTAAATTTATGTATCTTAAATCCATCTATCAGCGAATTATCTTCTGTTTTCCAAAATTATTTTTCAAAACAAATAGTTACTAAGAATTGATAAACTGGTTATTATTAGGAAATACATGCATATTTGCTTTCATTTTGAGTATTTTTAACTCGACAATAAAATTATTCAGTTTCTTCTTTCACTATCCAGACATACTACACACACTTGTATGTTTGAAATAGCTGTGGTCCAGTTATCTGTCTCTAGATATAAAACAATAGAAACCCATTTATATTTTAACTAAAAGGTTGTGATTTCGCAAAACTTTTTCAATTATTTATGTAATATTTAAAGACTTAATTCAAACATAAAAAATGTACATAACGGGACTAGTCTATTAATGTTTCTTATTGGATAGATTATATAGGACAAGACTTGTACTTCTGAAAATATCCAAATTCTTTTGCTATGTACACACACTCGCGCGCGCGCACACACACCTGACTCAAATTCAAATAGAACTAACCAGTGTGTGGTTAAGGTTGAAAATTTCATTCCAATAGCCACATCTTGACAATGTGCGGAAATAAATATTTGTATTGCAAGGAAACGCGTAATGTTTTCAACCAAAATAAGAGGGAATTTTTTAAAATTTGTTTTACATACAAGTAATGTAAAAAAAAAGTCAATTTTTACTTAGGTAAAAAATTTTTTTAGTTACTTTTTAATAAATAATTACAATTAATATAAACATGTATGTTCATAAAACAGAATCACAATATTAAGTGGCAAAATAGAAAGCGATTTTCTTTGAAATTTTCCATTTTCCTATCTGTATATGGTATTGGACTATTATTTTTGTTTGTTACTACTTATTCATAAATTAAAAATTTAATTATTTCAACAAAATAGTAAAAAGAAATCCCACTCTCAAATCACCAGTTGGGATTCGAACGCAAGACCTTTGGATTAGAAATCTAACACACTATCCACTGTGCTACAGGGACACGACGAGCGATTTTCCTCTTTATACATGGTGTTGGATTATTATTTTTATTTTTTACTATTTAATCATTAATTAAAAATTTAATGAATAATTATTTGAAAAACTGTATTAGCATTAAATGTCATTCACTACAAGTTTAAAAAAATGTATTTGAACTTTAGTGGATGAAAAAGATGTATTTTATTAAGACTACACAGTACTCTTTTTGAAAAAAAATTTTCAGAGACAGTTACAGTTGAAATAATTTGTGTTTTATATTTAGATTATATTATTAAGCTGATTCTATAAGTAAAAAGTCAGTTTGATCCGCAATTATTTTACAATTTTAAAAAATTAGAAATTTTTGAAGTTTTTTCAAACTCTTATGAAATACTCATTTTTAAAATTTTTTTAGCTATTTTAAGTTATTTATGTTTCTTAGGTTATTCAAAACAAAAGTTAGTACGAATTTGTGAAAATCTCTCTCTCTCTCTCTCTCTATATATATATTCCCTTGTTCATTTTTAATAATTATTTTTCTTGAAAAACCTGGAAAAAACACAAAAATTTTAAAAATATCAAATTTAGCATTTTTTAGAAAAATAACTACAGATCTTATATATATAGTCATAAATCCATATTAACTTTTATAGAACATACGTTTAAGAGTATATACAAAACATTTCGAGGCTCTATCTTGAACAGAAAAGAAGCGTTAGGGTGTAGAAACACTTATACCTTCAAAATTGAAAGTCTAAGAAAAACGCATTTAAAGTTTTTAGTCATAAAGCAAAATTTTATAATACCCGTAAATCTTTGGTTTTTTAGTATGTTATTTTCCAATGTACTACATTGAAACACTATTTTAATTAAATATGACTGTAAAATAATATTTTTAATTCAAAAAATATTTTTGCACAATATTGATAGCATTTGTTAAGACAACAGTTTATTCAGCTTAATCTCAATTTAATCTTTTTTCAAAAGTTTTGAAACACAAAGCATTTATATACAAATAATAACAAAATAATAATGATCGTAACTTAAACTACAAATAATCAGGTTTTTTCATAATTTTTTCAGTTTTATATTGGGGCGTTTAGAAAGTTTTAGCTCTTGACGTACGACTTTAAAATGCTACTATAGGTTTAGTATAATGTAGTTTGGTACATCAAGGAAAGATTCAATTCTATCTACTACATTTGAATTCAGAATACTTGTATTTGGAAGTCTAGTTGCAGTATCAGTCTGATTCTACTGAAGTACTGAAGTCTGATTTTTAGTTACATCATTTTCAGTACAACGGTACAATTCCCTTTCTTCCAAACATTGTTTCCCACAGAAACCTGAGAACGCTTAGGCCATGGTATTTTCTTTACAGAAAAAATTAATTATAAAGCTTTTAAATTATATAAAGTATTTTTAAAGCAAAAATCGACCATGAATTTAATCTTAATTAATTAACTATGAGAACTCAAAATACTCAAAAAATAATCAAGTATAAATGATTTTAGTAATGAAAATTGGAATTAATAACCATTTCACACAAAAAGCTAAAAAATATTTTTAATTAATTCAATTTAAAAGTGGAAAAATGCTTTAAAATGAAACCGAAACCAAAACATTGGTTCATAAAACTTCAAATATCTTAAGAACTTATTTGCTAACAGATCTGAAATTTGGTGACAAGCTACTCAATGATATAAACCACTAGAAAATGAAAAAAAAAATCATGGCACTTTTGAATTTTTTTTGGTACTGTGTAGCCTTAACGATTGAACATTTAGACAAGATATAAGTATATAGGGAGAGTGTGATCTAATAGTAGGAATCAAAAAAAGGTAAGAAGGTCGTATGGGTATTCCATCCGTGCTTTTACTCATAGTTTCACTTAAAAATAATACTAAAATTATCCATAATTTCAAGCAAGTACGAAACTAGATCGATATTATCTCAAATCCATCTTATCAGTATTTATATGGTAATTCAACCCTCTTCCTGGCATGTTTCTGGAAGGGTTATTCTTATTATCCAGTGAATTGCTATTATTATTTGTATTATGATATTTTTTGAAGTATTAGTCTCATAAATAGAGAGAGAGAGAGAGAATTGAATTTATTATATACAAAAAGTCTATTTTATTATAACATATATATAAATAATATTTTTACAGTTACACATAGTTTTAGTAAAGTGAGGATATTATTTAACAATATTAGTTTTAGTTAAAAATTCTATTCATTTATATTTGTGCATATTTTAATAATTAATAAAGAACATAAATTTCATAAAAACTGTAACCCTTTTGAGGTTTGTATTGAAATAAAAAAGCATGGGGTGTTTCAAACTAGCACTCCCGAGTAACATAAGATATTTTAGCTAACTAGCACTAATAGTGAAAAATATTGATAATTATAAACACGAGGAAAAAAATCAATCCTAACAAAAAATTCAGTATGAGTATTTATGTAGCATTCTATAAATTCTCTCTCTACACAAGTGCAAACATTACAGATATATATTTTGTTTACCTCAGATGAAAAACGAATCTGTGTTACATAAACTACTAGAATATACACCTGCTACTTTTCTTCTTTGCTTTACAAACTGAAAGGAGGCTTTTCATGTAGACAGCAATCCGCAACAGTGTCAAGCGAATCGTTTATATTCCGGAACATAAATCTTACTGACAATCCTTTTGCCACTTTTATTCGACATCTTAGAATTCTATTCCATGTTTGATATCATTTTGAAGACTTACCTTCTCGTTCATCTTTCCGGTTGTCAGGAAGATTTATGGCGACATGCATACACATAACATAGCATCGGTAGAAGTTGATACAGAAGAACATGAATTTCATTTGATAGGAATTTATTTGATTGCTTGTAGAAATGCCATGTATTTTTTTAATAATTTGAGGCAGTAACGCGTTATAGGAACCTTTTAGAAGATTGATTTATTGTATTGATTGCATTGATTTATGAAGAATATCGGAAATGTAGTTCCACATTTACGCCATGGGACTGAAATATGTACACATAATGTAACATGATTTTTCTTCGTGAAGACTGATAATTTCATAACTATTGCTTCAAAGATCTTCAAATATACTTTTGCCATTTCAAATTCAGTAATAAGTTAATTTTAGATAAGTATATTTAGTTGGTTTAATTTTTGTACATCTTGTGACAATTTGTGAAATTTTTAATGCATATTTGCCTCGAAAATACTTGGTAGATTTTGAACAATCAAATAATTTCAAGAGTTATAAGTTATTATTTAAGTTTATAAAAAAGATAACACATATATATAATTCTGCCAGAGATAAAGCATAATTAAAATGAATATTTTCAACAAAAAGTGTAATTCTATTATCTATATCAGGGACGGTGCACCTTTATGAATCAATGTGCCATTTTTTTCCCCTGGAAGTGTTTAATGAGGTATAGAAGTGCCGTCAAATAATTTTGATTTGTGATTATTGAGAAAATAATACAACTAAATACTAAGAGCACACACAACTATTTAATACAAAAAAATACCTTTTGCACTGCATATTTGTAAATGTTTTAGTTATACGTGCAATTCACTCAAATTAAAATAGCATTAGTTTGAGTTCTGTTGTTGCAGATTGTGTGTGTGTGAATCACAAGAAACTTATATTAGGATTGTAAGATATTACTTTTAGTAAAATGCATGCTGAATTAGAGTCAACTGACAGTCGGTTTTTAAGCAATTACTTTTGCTTTAGTTCACTTTTTTGACAAGAGGTTTTACTTCATAATGCCGTTTTACAGACGATGTTATGCATAACACTATTTCAGAACATAAAACACACCGCTTTGTCACCTTTACTAATAATGTCATATTTCTAGATTCACCAACTTTGAAATTCTCTCTTACACTTACTATCTTGCCCTTTTTATTCTTTCGCTGAAAAAGCCATGCTTAATAACACTTAAAAATCGTAAATGTAGCACAAAACACTTAAAATACAGTTGTGTGAAGGACTTTGACTATGGTATGCGTAGACAAAATATGCAACATAAGCAACTGTAGTCCACGACGTAACTAAGGCAAGACAACAAACGAGTGTGCTCCCCAACGCACCGCGACTGATCTCCCTCGCTTCTGTTAGTAATACTTCATAGTGAACTTTGTTATTTTGAAATAAAGGGAAAACAGTTTTGATCGCTGGCGTGCCAAAAATAATGTGACGGGTACCATGAATAGCACGTGTGCCAATGGTTCGTCATCCCTAGTCTATATAAATAACAATAACAGAGGAGCATTTGAAAAATAAAAATAGAACTGTTTTTTCATGTTGATAGTTTTATATTCTTTATTATTTTAAATAGAATAGACAGCATATTCCCCTATATTATTTATAACTTTATTTGTAGACCTAAATATAATTATTTCGGATTATTACAATATCTAAATACTACTTAATGTTACTCATTATCTTAGAAGTTCAGATGAATTAAAAAATACTTTATTAAATAAAATATCAAACAAATAATATCAGATACGAAAAAAAATTACTATTACTAACACACATATGTCTAAATTTTAAAACTTAAAAAAATCTAAATTGTTTTTGAATATTCAAACATATATTTTATAAATATATATATAATTCACACAGACAGACAGACAGACAGGCAGACACACAGGCAAACACACACACACACAAACGCACACACACACGCACACGAACACACACGCACACACACGCACGCACACACACTGCAAGGAGTACCGGCCACTGTGCACAATGACGTGTGGTTTATGCACGGTGGTGCGCTCGCACATTTTTTTATTGTGGGTCTATAAGCCACCTCCATACTTCATTTTCAGATGGGGGATTCGACGCGGTGAAACTGTTGCTTGGCTTCCACGCTCCCCGGACCTCAATATCTTGGATTTCCTCTTCTGGGACCACCTGAAATCGCTTGTGTATGAGATACTGGGGGCTACAGTGGAGAGTTTCACGGCACGGATCGTCGTCACTTCAACTGACATCGCCAGGATTTGTTTGAACGTGTCCAACAATCATTCGTCCGTCAGTGTCGGCAAAGTAGTAGCTGCAACATTTAGCATATCCGGTGACAATTACTTGTCACTGCCTTTTTGACGTCGAGCTGTGATACATGTGTGCATTGTAAACATGCTTTTTACATCTAATAAATTATTTCTTACCCGTTTTTTTCTACTCGACATTACACTCTTCATAATTGTTTTTGCGAATTACTCCAACTATACGTGATTTGTGATCCCATGTTTTATGTTGATTTGCCGTTCCCATGCTATTTACTATTACCTCTCCGAATTTGTCAATTGAAATCGACAACACTCTGTATATACGTTCAAAAATATATGCAAAGTTAATGTAAGCTTTGCTTTACAATTCAATTCAAACAGCTATCTAATAAAAAGAAGTTTACAGCCCTAAATCAAGATTATTTTTTTACTATTTCATCAAAACTATATCATAATTTTTTGGATATCCTTCCTCAAATGTACTTTTAATGCATATTAGCCATTTTGGTTTAGTACTAATAAGATTTCACCTTGCGTAACGACTTTTAACTTGAGTATTATTCAATTCTTAACCTATAAATACCACTTATACAACACGTACTACATTGTAATCAGCTGTGTAGCTGTAGATTTATTTCAAATAGGCTACTTATAAAATGAAATTAAATTTGTAATTTAAATACCTGAAGGGCAAGAATCAAGTCGTAATTCTAAATTACGCTTTAATTATACATTCAAATATTACATTGCGATTATGAATGCAGTAACAGCTCAGAATAATTAGCTATCTGTCATGAATAATTAAAAACTTTATATACCTCTTGGGCGAAACACGTTTAGTTAAATGTCAATGCGGAGCTGCATCCTACATTAAATTACGGTAAACTTTGACATATGCACAACCGAATACAAGAGAATTCATATCTCTTCTCTATTTATAACTAAATTAAATTGACTTGTTCTTCGTTGAATGTCGTCTTAGTTTAATTTGATGATAACCTTTCACACATTTAAATAAAATGAACGCGATATTTAAAGAAAGGCTGGAATACATTGGAAAAATAAAAGGAAAATTAATGACACAACTCAAAAATTGAGACTGTATAAGGGGAGTCACTTTTAACTTTTTGAAGTAATCTGTCTTAATAATTAGATTAGACAATTTACTCGAATTTGTCTTTTATTTGTTAGGAAAGAATCAGTACAAAATTTAAAGCTTGATTTCAAGCCTAAAAATTGTAGTAAATTCAGAAATGCATTACGTAGTGCTGAAAAATTATCAATATTTTGTAATTTGTTTCTTACATAACAATATATCCAATGCGATAGTCCTTTAGAACATTGAAAAAAATATATATTCAAATATATATAAGCATTTTAAGCACATTTTAATACATTACTGCACTAGAAAGAGACTGAAAATACTTTAAAACACTGAAAATCAAAATATTGTTTAAAATTTTACAAACTTAAAAATACTATAGGGATACTATAGTTTTATATAAGTATTACTTTATACTAATGGAAGCTTTTAAACTTAATAAAATTATGATTTTACCAGTTTTACGCAAGATAACCTTCTCCTTTACGATTTACAGTTATGAGCAAAATTCTATGAAATATAATGGAGTTAAATTCTAAATCCGTAAGAATTAAAAGGTGACTTACCTAAAGATGCATTTCAAAATGTTTAGATCCTAAGGAATCAAAGAATATTAAACAAGATGCTGCCAGATTCAATGATCCAAATACATATTCAAAACCAGAAAAATAAAGGCCAAACTGCAGCATTAGTACTGAGTATAAAATTATTATTTATTAAAATAGTTATATATAAACTAAATATATGCAGTGAAACTAAATTTATAGGAATATTCAAAATATTATTTTTGTACTAGTCTATAATGTAATAGTAAAGGCAAGGGGGGGGCAAAGTTTATTGGAATTTATTATTTTTTAAGAGCTACATGATCGCCATCTATTATTTGAGTAGCGAAGTAATTAAATATAGGTTAAGCATAAAAATATAAGTTTTTTAATATTTTTATTAATAAAAATAAGCTAATATTCTAAAAAAGAGAATTAAGTCTCTTTAGTTTAGATTATCCTCATAATAATAACTGCTAATAAAATTAATTTGTATCTTTGGTCTAAACAGTAGCCACCGAAGGAAAAAAAATATAAAATTATTTATTCACATATGTCTGTACTCATAAAGTAAAATTTTTGCCAAATATGCAATCATATTTGTGAATTAATTGTACTCTAAGAAGGAAACAATAGGCTTATGGTAGCTGAAATAGATTAGAAGATTTATAGATTCAGAATTATCTAATTATGTAAAAAAGAAAACTCTCCGTCAAGCATTGTTACGTACTTCGTCGTGCTTTCATTTGGATCATTTGACATAATTAAATTGGATTTTGATTTTTTTTAAAAGATCTGCTAAAGGCTTTGATTTGTCTTTTGGAAAATAAACATTAAAATCTCCACTTAAAATCATAAGTAATTTGTTCAGAAGAGCCGATCCGGCTTCAGTGTAGGCAACTATATTTTTGTGAATGAATTCGAAAATTTTCTCTACTCTCTGATTTGATGAAATGTAAATAGAAACCATTAGAATTATTTGTTCGTTTTCGACTCTACATTTTACTGCACAAATTTTTTCAATACGTGACTGATTAAACCCAATTATACTGTAGTATTTGATGCTAGATCCATTCAATATATATCATAAAAAATGAATCATAAGGAAGTGTATGCACATTTAATAATATACGAATCGATAATTGAATATTTAAATAAATTAAACAGGGAAATATAAAAAGCATACATTAATTTAATTGGCCTTAAATTTCTTCATTTTTCAGTTATTCTTCGCCATTAAAATTTCTTCACTGCAATATTTTAAATAATTATTTAATCATATATGCTAGAAGGTAATGAATAATTTTTAAATAAATTAAAAGTAAAAAAAATTAAAACAAGTTTTTATTTAAATGCTCTAAAAAAAGTAAAATAAACTTTTCTTTTACAAATTTTTTTGCTATCAACTTATAACGTCATTACACAATTTATGATATAAAAGCTTGTCGCGAGATTTAAGTTCTCGTATTTACTTAGTTTGAAAATTTTAAAAATTAAGATCAATCAGAACAAGTTATTTAATTTGCTTGTTTATCTACGCAGGTAAATCTCGTGACAAGCTTTTATATCATAAATTGTGTAACGGCGTTATAAGTTGATAGGAAAAAAAAATTAAAAGAAAAGTTTATTTTATTCTTTTTAGAACATTTAAATAAAAGCTTGTTTTAATTTTTTTACTTTTAATTTATTTTTAACTTTCTAGTTATCGCTGGAAAGGTTCCTCAGTCATCATTCTCATCAGTCTCAGTTCTCATTCAATGCATCATTGTTGCAAGGTCCTTTGCCAGTTAATTTTGAACAGACTTGCTCGGGTGTACTCAATTTTTTTCCCGCCGTTCTACGTACATATGATAGATATTTCACTCGAGCCACAGCAAGAGGATAATGGGGACGAGGTAAACACCGTAAGAACAAACAACATTGAATAAAGCAAAATTAATCAAAATATTGAAACTCAATTTTTTTTTGTTTTTACTATAATATTATATTAAAAACGAAAAACATATTTTTTAAAAAAAGATCCGTAATTTTAAACCAATTTTTTAAATCTTTGTGCAGAATTTGGATAGTACTATTCTACAAACGAAGTGAAAGTTTCGTGCAGCTATTTTTAAAAATGACGAAGTTTGTAAATATTTTATTAAAAATTTGAATATTTTTTGAAACATCGTAAAAAAAAAGTTTTTGGTATTTTATTTTTTAAATGATTGATTCTAAAAGAAAAAAAGCCTGAACTTTTTAGTGCAGAATATCAATTCATTAACACGAAAAAAAATTCATACATAACGATTTAGAAATCATTTTCAAGAAAATGCATAAATTTTGTCTCCTTTTAGTAAAAATCGTAAAAAATGAAAAAATATCATTATTTTTTTAAAGAATTACACTGTATCGTGGTGAAATAAATGATCTTTCCGATTATGTAATTATTTTTTGCCTCAGTTTGATAAAAAGAATTAGATAGATTTTTAAAAAGGGTTAAAAAATTGGAACTTCTTTAAGTTCAATCCGATAAGATGCTTGGAAGAATAAAAAGCTAACAAGGGTACAGGGTTTTTATTTAATATATTTTTAACTGATTTCGATATTGGAAAATAAATGGTCAAAACGGGTATTGTCATCCAAACTAAACGTGTATACAAAATGTCAGCTCAATTGGTCGGAGGTACCAGCTTCAAAATTGAGTTGGAAGATTCAACGAACAAATTACTTTAATAAACACCTTTTCAACTAATTGCGATGTCGGAAAATAAACTGTCAAAACATGCATTGCCATCCAAACTAAACGTGTATACAAAATTTCAGCTCAATCAGTTGAGGGCATCAGTTTCAAAATTGAGTTGCAAGATTCCATCCCAACATTTTGCATTGCAAGTTAAATAAAAGCTTGTAAAATATGAAAATGCAGGCGTATTACAGTTTACAGAAGATGAATGAAACGAATGCAAGACATTCCACAAAAAAATATAATTCCAGATAGTCTTCTGTTACGCTTGTAAAGCAAGACAATTGGCAATCAACTGTAAGATATTTTGACTCGAATCTTTTCGATATTAACAAATTAAAAATAAAACGTTGCTTTGAAATGATTTCCATAACAATATCTGTAGGCATTTTTAAACTCTTTCTATTCAAAAGTCTCAAATATTTTGTCACCTTCGAGATTTTCATACAATAAAATAAATATCCTTTGTTTACTGTTATTCCCTTCCTGAGTAATAAATACTCGGGGGAATATAAACTAACTATATAAGTATACAAGATGGAAGGCTGAGTAATTCTCAAAACACGGGGAAAACGTCCCTCCTTTAGTCACGTGATTTTTTTAAGGGTGTGCGATTTTGTCCAAACAAGATATCCGGCTAAAGACGAAAAAGTCGAGTGAGTGTTACACAATCGAACGTGACGTTCATTCAAGTTTGCTCTTCAGCAAAACGCGCCTAAGAACGTTATCACTTCAAAAGTATGTAATTTGATTACTCTTACAATTACTGAAATTGACGAACTGCTAGATATGTAAAATTTTTGATATCAATCGAAGCTTCTCTTTTTCTATTACTCTTGCTGGCAAAATATAATTTAAATTATTATAATGGATGATACTTAGATGCTTAACAATACAAGTATTTGGTAACACAAGTAAAAAAAACTAATTTTTCTTTTTCAGGATGTACTCCTTAAAGTATCTACACTACGTGGGGGTGCATTCAAAAGCAATCACAAAGAAGCAGCTGCCATAAAGAGAAGGAACTCAACTGTTAGGAAAAAACAATAGAGATAAATAAGTCATTCTTATCTCGAAATGAAACTCTTAACACAAAACGTGGACAACATGGGCTCAGTGAGTCTTAAGACTAATGGAGACTGCGATTAACCAATTAAGCATGTCTTGGTGCGATGTCAGGGAGAGTATAAGGAAAGCATATTGAGAAATATCCCAGTGTTTCCTATAAACTATTTGCCACAGTTAATTTTTTGAAAGCGGTGATGGAAGGCCATATAAGTGGCATCCAATGAGTGAAATAGACTGGTGACAAAACCGGAGAGAATGGAGGAAAGGGGTTCTTTGAACGCCTTTCAAAGCACGTTGGTTAATTAAGGAAGTGTGTGACCGAGTGTTGTCCTGCCGGTGAAAGGAAGGGAATTTCTCGAAAAAAATTAAGTAACAACAGCCACAACACATCACTCACTTATGCTTATCACTTACGTTTGGACATTTTTGTATGTTAATGCAATTAGAGGTACCCTTTCACCAAAATCGATTTCACTCAAACCATGATGTCGCATTACCAACTGAATCTGTCAGCAAGTCTTTACAAAATTATATATGGTTCGAAAATTCACATCATCTAACAAAAAAAGCGTGACTCGTCTGAGGAAACAAGCTTGTGTCATTCCGTCATTCATGTCGCTGAAGCATGGTAACATGATAAATGTTGAACCATGCATTTTGTGGGGCAAATGGTTGTTTTTGGGGACGGACGCAATTAGTGTAGGCCACTAGCAATTTTACGGCGGTTAATAGGTTTGATCGGTTTATAAGATCAAACGTATTATTAACACGCTGAAAAATGTCAACAGAAGTTGCTTAGGGGATCGGCAAATGGCTCTTGCCTAATGTTGCTCTGAACTCAACGTCGCTCCTCAAACTAGTGTTTCTCAAAGTGTGGGGCGCACCCCTCTAGGGGGCGTGATAACTCTACGAGGAGGGCGCGAGCATATTGAAAAGCCTTAAACAGAAGATTATTTAAAAACCAGTTATCAATTCACTGAAATAAACAAACAAAATACATTCTGACATAATAAAAAAAATGAAATATACCTTTACACTGATATAATATACTTATAAGTGTATCAGTACTGCATAAGGGTTTTAGAAGTAATTTAATAATACTAAGTTAAGAACAAAACAACTATCGATGAGTCTCGTCACTAAAAGTAACCTTTATCTTGATTATTTGTAACACTTATCTTGATCATTATTTCCTTATTTGCCGATTAAAGATTACGCGATTCGCTCCTCAATGCCACCAGAAACGAATAAATAAGGAAATCCTCTGAAATAAGTAAATACTTCACTAACACTATAAAGGTCCCCTTTTTTTGCATTCCAAAGCCTTCGTAATAATTTTATGAATAGTAGTACACAGACAAGATCATACTTCGGAAAGACGTATATATATATATATATATATATATATATATATATATATATATATATATATATATATATATATATATATATATATACGTCCTGGGTAACTAACACTTTGGCTGAACAAGAAGTTATATACGCCGATGGCACTTAAGAGATTTAATTCGTATTGTAGCTTTAGCGTCAAAGTATAGTATTATTGAATTAAATACTATGTTATGGTATGGAGGGGGGCGGGATGAAAATTATGATTGAATAGTGGGTCGCAAACATTCAAACTGTTAGAAGCACTCTGCCTCAAGCTCTTACCACGTTTCCTTATTCTTAAAATTTATCCCTCAAGAGCTCCACCGTGGAGGCATCTAAGTGGCTGTATAGTAAAGGGTGTTTTCTTAGAGGTATAGAACTTTAAATTGCAATAAAACAACGATGTATTATTCGAGTGACATGAATTTTTTTTATTTGAAAAATAATCTTGGGGCATTACATTTTAAATATGATTTCGGGCATAGGACTGCCACTGCTGGCTCGGATGTAGTCCAATCTGGACGTCCAATTTTCGATGACTTTTTCCAACATTTGTGGCCGTATATCGGCAATAACACGGCGAATCTTGTCTTCCAAAGGGTCGAGCGATTGTGGCTTATCCGCATAGACCAATGACTTTGCATAGCCCCACAGAAAATAGTCTAGCGGTGTTAAATCACAAGATCTTGGAGGCCAATTCACAGGTCCAAAACGGGAAATTAGGTGGTCACCAAACGTGTCTTTCAATAAATCGATTGTGGCACGAGCTGTGTGACATGTTGCGCCGTCTTGTTGGAACCACAGCTCCTGGACATCATGATTGTTCAATTCAGGAATGAAAAGTTAGTAATCATGGCTCTATACCGATCACCATTGACTGTAACGTTGTGGCCTTCATCGTTTTTGAAGAAGGATTCCACCAAAAGTCGCACCAAAAAGTCAGTTTTTCTGGATGTAACGGTGTTTCGACATACACTTGTGGATTAGCTTCAGTCCAAATGCGGCAGTTTTGTTTGTTGATGTAGCCATTCAACCAGAAGTGCACTTCATCGCTAAACAAAATTCGCTTATGAAAATCGGGAACAACCGCAATCTCGTTTTGGGCCCATTCGACGAATCTTCGCCTTGCTTGATGATATTTAAAATGTAATGCCACAAGATTATCTTTCGAATAAAAAAAAATTGATGTCAATCGAATAATACATCGTTGTTTTATTGCAATTTAAAGTTCTATACCTCTAAAAAAACACCCTTTATTAACGCTATAGTACATTTACCAATCTTCATAATTCCAAGTTATTACATTTGTTGTAATGCAAAGTACAGTCAGTAACTGGAACTGATGAAAATATGTGCTTGATACTAAAACTTATAATGGTTGGAAGACAATAGTTGCATCTGTACATTATATATGTTTGTGTGTGCATGTTTGTATTAAGTCTTGAATCTGCGTTTGCTTCAGTTAACTTTAAACCTTTATTTTTAGAATGATAGTCAAAGTTTCGATTTTCTTCAAAATTAAAACCTCAGTACATTAAACTCTATGGGTTAAATTATAAAACTCTGTATGGTTTAAGACAGTATGTGGTTTTTTTCTTTATCATACTTATTTTTAATCTAGTATAATGGAATCAAAATATGTAAATTCATTTTCAATATTTGTAGGAAAGGAAAAAATAAAATAAAATAAAAAATATGATTTCAAAATATAAAAAAATATTATAGGGGGGAATGATGACGGAACAAAAGATGATTCTTTCTTTTTTAACCGTACTTTTTATATCGTCTGTAGAACATTAATTTTCGATTAGGCTTCCTAAATTTGAAATTCTTTCGGTAAACCATAGAAGTTTTTTGAATACTTTTAAAAAACAGTTTGGGAAGTTTAATCATTCGTAAGAAACGCTTTACTTTTCTATCAGTCAATTTTTTATGTCAAATATTTATACACAGTGCGGTAAATAAGTTTTAAGACTGTGTCCACAAACCGATACATAAACAAGAAATTAATTCCTGTTTTTTTTGTATTCAAAATAGGACCCTCCGGCTACAATGCATTTGTTATAGCGATTTATAAAGAAATCGAACGCCTGTTGTAAATCACTTTATGGAATGGCCTGTGCAAAGTGTGTGTCGAAGCTACTTGTAAGGTCGGAATATCCTTAAAATAAGACCCTTTTAATTTCGTTTTGAGAACAAGGAGTAGTCACAAGGGAGCTAAATTAGGTAAATACGGTGGATGGTTTGACACACAGACATTATTTTTTTTCCAAAATTCGACGAACCACAAGGGAGGTGTGACTGGGTACATTTTCTTGTAACAAACACCAACTGTTTTTAGTCCGATATTCTGGACGAATGCGAAAAATTCTGACCATGAAACGCTATAAAACAGCTAAGTATTACTGACCTGTAATTGCTTGTACAGTTAGAACAAATTTTTTGCGAATAATACCCCTAGCATCGAAGAATGGAATAAGCATTGTTTTGGTTTTTGATGGAATTTTTTTTGTTTTTTGTCTTACAATGAATTTTCTGACTTCCATTCCTCATTTTGTAGCTTTGTTTAAGGGTTATATTGGAAATACCAGGTTTCATCTTCTGTAACAATGGTCTTCAATGCGTTTGGATCGTTTTAAGTGGCTGAAATGATGTTTCTGATATGTGCATTTCTCATTGCTTTTTATTTAGGGGATAAAGTGTGTGGAGCAAATTTAGCACACACTTTGTTTTGCCCAAATTTCCATGCAGGATGGTTCGAATTGTTTCTTTGTTGATGTTTAAAGAGTCTGCCATTATTCTTAATGACGCACAGCGATCGTTTACCACGAAATGTTATACTTCCGCAATAATTTCAGTTGTTCTAAATGAGATTGGTCTTCCACTTCCTTGGCCATCTTTTACCACATCATTTCCATCCAGAAAATGTTTATGCCACACAAAAACGTTTGTTCTACTTAAACAACATTCACTATAAACTTGTTTCATGAGTTGGTATGTTTTTGAAGCACTTTTAGTAAGTTTTGCGTAAAATGTAATTACAGCTCTTTTCTCCATCTTAAAAAAATCAACATGAAAAAAATTCACTTCTGCAATGGACACTCATCATCTCTGAACTACTTAACCAAATGCCATCAAGTAGTTCACAGTGTGTCAGCAAACCATGGGCAATATGACGCATGCACATTTACACTCATGGTACCATTACAGCCTACGCTCTGGGACGAGTCTTAAAACTTATTTGCCGCACTGTGTATATTTTGATATAAAGATGTATTTTTATTTACAAATACATTTAATTAATAATAAAATAAAAATAATACAATATAATTAGGAGTTATTAGGATTATCATGAAACTTCTGCCACAATATATAAGCTTTTATCGACCTTTTTGGCGCTTAGCTTCAACGTTATTTCTTCTAAATTTGAAAAATATTCGGTAGTTCTTAAGTTACATTTCATTTATAAGAAGTAGAAGAAATATAAAACTAACCTTTATTATGCATGCAAAATCAATTTAAAATTAATAAGCAATGACGAAAATGAAGATAATGCATAATTAATTGCTTCGTGTAAAAATAATTTTCTATCAATATTATCTATGAATATTTTTCAAGTTTCAAATAAAAAGAGTCCCACGAGGAAGGTATAATTTAGAATATTTATTCCGCATATATATAGCAATAAAAACACGATTGGGGAAACATCAAATAGCGAATGGAGAACAAACACGCTAAGAATGATTTTATTACGTTTGTAAGGAACTTCAGCACATGACATGTTTCAATAAAATTTGTTTGATAATGTATATTTTCACACTAATCTGAGAGATTTATAATCAGCATTATAAAAACATGAAGATACTTGTGCTGTAAACGAACATGCTTTCCAAATTTCAGGGTTTAAAATATTTGTATTGGTATGTTGTAGCGTGATGTATTATATAAAAAAAATAATAATTTTGATTCAATGAATCAAAGTTGAAAAACAGAAGAGAAAGATTCAAACATTAAATCAATAAAACAGCATAGAAAAAGGTACTAATGATAAGAAACGGATAACTTGAAAGAATAAATTATTAATAATATATTTATCTACCTTCATTCAATGAATCAACTCCCATCTTCATATGGAATCATAGTTATTTTTCAAGAGTTTTAATGCAGATAATAAACATTTTAAACTCATATTCAAATAACAATAAAAATTAAATCGAATAGTAAGAAAAATTAATACTTTCATTGAAATAATTTGTCATCAAAGTGTTTTAAGAAAGCATCGGAGAAAATTTTTTAAAAGGCTTCATTATCGTCTCTCGAAATATTAAATATCAGTACCTTCGAAAGTTGGAAGTTCGGTTGGAAGAATTCATGAAAAAAGTTATAGCCAAATAAACGTTAGTTAATCAGTGTTAAAATTTAAAAGGACGAATTAAAAAATTTCCAGCCATTTTATGATATTATGTTTCCGAGTAATTATTTTTATAAAGTGTACAAAATGAAGTACCATAATAACAAGTAGTATAAAAAAATAAGTCAATTGCTCTTTAGGTCAACAAAGAAATTTTATTTAGTTACATAGTTACAATAAAAAAAATATGTACAGACATATGATAGAATCACAATATTAAGTGACAAAATAGAAAGAGATTTTCCTTTCATTTTCCTCTGTTTGACTATTATTTTTTTTGTTTGCTACTATTTATTCAATAATTAAATTTAATTATTCTAATAAAATAATACGGTAAGAGAAAGAAATACTATTTTCAGAAATAAGGCCATCCCAGATGGGATTCGAACACACAACCTTTGGGTTGGAAGTTCAACGCGCTGTCCATTGTGTTACAAGAACAGAACGGACGATTTTCCTTTCGTATATATGCTGTTTGACTATTTTTTTTTTGTTGCTATTTATTCATTTTATAAAATTTAATTATTCTGAAAATAATTAAAGAAAGAAATACTATTTTCAGAAATAAGGCCATCCCAGATATTTAACACACAGCTACAGCTTTCAGAAAACAGAGGTCTCCACGTTTTCCTATGTCCTTCTTTTGAATATCTTTTTTTTGTTGAGTTTCAATAATTAAATTTAATTATTCTAATTAATACGGTAAGAGAAAGAAATACTATTTTCAGAAATAAGGCCATCCCAGATTCTCGAACACACAATTTTATTATCAACTGTCCATTGTGTTACAAGAACAGAACGGACGATTTTCCTTTCGTCCTTCTGTTTGACTATTATTTTTTTGTTTGCTACTATTTATTCAATAATTAAATTTAATTATTCTAATAAAATAATATAGTAGAGAATTGGAAAATATTTTCAGAAATTACGCCATATTTAACAAAATTATTTGGAATATTTATTGATATTTATATTAATCTTACTGTTCAAAAGGGTCATGGACCATTAAGTGGTTTGAAAATAAATAATATAATTTATATGAATAAATATCCAATTTATTTTTCGAAAAATTTAACGTGCATCGCGTTAAAATGCGGGTCTTTTATTTCTTGAAGCAAGCCATTTTAAATACCACTCTTATATATTCTATCAAATATTATAATTCAGTAATAGTTTTATTTTCCTTGGTTGGTGATTTTTTTTCATTTATTCATTTTTTAATTAGTGTTTTGAAAGTTTGACAAGATATATATACTAGAGTGCATTAATAGTAGAATTGGAAAAATACGTGATTTTTTAATAATCATTTTTTTCTCGAGTGTTTTTCGATTTTTCTCAAAAGATATTTTCCAGTTGAAAATAAATAATAAATTCATTGAAAAGATAATTTATTTTTAAAAATGAATTACGTTATGCCTTATTTTTATGATTTAAAAGGGAAATAATTCTATCAGTGAAAGAAAAATACAAAAAGTTTTAGTCTTTAAATGGACAGATGCTTACAAAAAAAAATTCTTTTTGTGTTGTTTCCCATAAAGATAACAAAATTCATGGATATGTAAAATAAGTTCTTTTTACAAGTCTGCCTCAATTCCGTATTCGACATTGTCATCTCTATTGCAAGTTCTTTTTTGCTTTCGATAGATACTTTTAAATTCTTGTTTTGAAATGTATATTTTAATAAAAGAAAGTGGTATATCTCAATAACTTCACTTTGTTCTCAAATTGAGATTTTTGTGTAACTTCCGCATACACACGCACACATTGTTGTCAGTTTTTATTATTTATGGCATAAAAAATATGAACATCAAATTTAAAACATCAAGCTAAGCCAGATAAATTTCAGCGAGACAGTTGCAGTTTCAAATTAAATATTTTGATTCCCTTATAAAATATTAATTAACTTCGTTTTTCAAAAATGTGATTTGATTCTAATATCACAAGAGGTAGAAAAACCTTCTCTAGCATTTTAATTACAAATATAATTTTAAATGCTGAATTATTACAATAAATAACACATCTATTTTATTTCAAATGTTGTATACATATGATCCTATATACAAAAGTTTTCATCTATGCACACACACACATACACACACTCACCCTCCATTTGAATAACTCTTATCGATTAATGACTGGCAGGAAATTTTAAATAAATAAATCTTCATTTTTAAACCGACATTAAAAGTAATACTTATTTTCTGTCTTAAAAATTAAACGAAAATTTTTAATTATGTTGTTGGCAAATTTAAAACTTTTAATTCTTATAACTCATCAATGAAAGAGAGATATTTTACAGTTTTGAAGTATTAAAAATGAGAAGTTTTAATGTCAAATCAAAAACATTTCTAAATAATTAGAATTAACAACGAAAAAAAGTGTTACAAAAGTATGAATCACTTTATTATATCAAATACTTTTTAATCCTTTATCTACCGACGGTACTTATAAATACCACTCACTTTAAAATTACACAGAATAACCATTTTTACGAATACTCTTGATGATATTTAGCAGGAATATTCTTTTAAATCCACTCTTCTAAAATATATGGCAGCACGGGTTCTATGATGAGTATTTTAGCGGGAAAGGTGAATAATTTTAAAGCAGGAATTGCGTTTTCAGCGGATGGATTGCGAAGATTATCATCTTTGTTCCGAAAAAATAGTTAATGTCAAAATTTAAGTGTCTTATTCTTTTTGTATGTAAAAGAAGACATTAGGGAACGATTGAACTATTTATTTTAAGTGAAAAGTTTATATAATTAATTATACAGCTGATTACATTTAATTAATTAATTAGCTCTAACGGGTTAAATTCCCCAAAGTTGAGTATTTTTTTATGTATATTTCTTAATTTTCAATATATTGATTCGGAAAAAATATTGTATGAAAAAAACTGCAGTAGTTTCATAATGCGGTAGACAAAAGGTGAAACATTAATTTTCGACCAAATATTGTATTATATACATTAAAATTTTCGTTAGCCTCAATCTTATGAAAAATGCAAGTCACGGAATTTTTAAATTTCTGAATTCATTAACTTAAAAATATATTATAAGAAGGCCACATAGTGCATGGAATATAAATATTTATTTACCCTTTTCTTTCAGGCATATGGGAAAAAATGTCGTATCTCTTCGCTAAAGAAAATATACATATTGCTTTGTGTGTGAATTTATGCTGCTTAAGAAAATATTATTTGAAATTATGAGACTCTTTAATGGTGTTGGTTGTATTTAAACATTTGCGTAATGCACGGATTAAATTTCCTAAATCTTGAAAGAGCAATTTTTTTAGATAGGACTTCTATTCAATATCTGCATTTAGTTGATGATGTTTTGAAAGGACACGTATATGTAAATTTTTTCTGCATAATGCAGCCTTCTTTATATATACAAATGGGAAGTGCATTCACCAAAAAGAAAACAGTGATTCCTCTTAGAAATATGTAAACATTGCAAATATTGGAAGTAGTTTAACCGAAATTGTGTTTTCTTTCTTTTAGAGTTATTTCCATTTCTCTTTTGCTGAGAAATGTTTCGTCATATGTAGATTTTTTTTATTTTTTGTTTTCATGTAATATGCATATCTAGATACTTATAAACATTCTGTAGGGTTTAGAAAAGCAGGATAAAGATTTCATAGACCAAAAAGAAGTAGGAGAAACACGATCTAATGTAAATAAGTATTTTGTTTTCATTTCAGGACTTTGTCGTGTGTGTTTGTTGAAATATTTCAGAAAAAAATGCGAAAATGGAAAGTGAAAACTTTCCCCCAAAACATTCTTTTTCTATTATGAATCGATGTTCGTGAATTGTTTTCTATCGATTTCGTATAATCATGCGCAAAACTGATAAGCATTAACCCTGTTCTTCTAATTGTTTCAATTGTTGAAACTGCAATGCCAGTTTTTCTATTTAACCCCACTTTTCCTTTCAATGCCATACGCTTAAGTGTAATTTAACTGTGTGTTTAAAGTGTTTTACAAGTTTCAAAAGTGTTGCTCCTGTTTTTGTGACCCATTCTTAAAGAATATCTTACATAAAAGCCTGACACTTATTTCTATAGATAACAAACAGAAAAAAATTAAATTAAAATTAGCCAATACCTATCCTTGTAAGATAAGTAGAGAGCTGAATGGATTATGTTGAACCAAGGTATAACTTTTCAAGTTATTTCTTACACAAACAACCCTAGCTATTAAAATACAAACATCATAAAGGAAAAAATGATAAAAACGTCAAATTCGTGCAAAATAAAAACACTGGAGTGTGCAAATGAGCATTTGAACAACGTTTGAAATAGAAACGATATCTCAAATTGAGTATGAAAGGAAATTTACGAAATGGATTTCTCCTTCGAAAAAAAAGTACTTGCAATTAGCTTTTATTTGTCAGAATACCATGTTATGACCGGTATAAGAAGAAAAAACGGCTACAAAATACATTTTGGAATTTGATAGTGGATAGAGATTGTGGCTATATTTATCATTCTGATACGGATTATCATTCCATAATATTGCTACTGGCACTCCAAGAGGAGAAGACATGTTGCCAAGTCAGACATGCAGGATCTTGCAACCATATTGTGTACCTTGAGTTCAGAAATGCGCTTGTTTGCCGCACGATGAGTATCCCTACGTATAGGGTAATAACATCTGAAGTAGCGTGTGGATAACCTGCTCGGCGCCAATTACTGTATCTTCCCATGACATTGTAGCACAAAGACGCGTGGTGAAAGGGGTGCATCTAACGTAAAATTTGAATACATGAGTGATACTACATCTTTTTTACTGACGAGTTCTCTTTCTTCATGTAGCTATCACCATCCTTGCTTTTAGGCACCTAGAAGGCAAGTGACCCACTTGCATTTGATATCGTTGTACGAGCCCTGTATCTGATGTGATGGAATGGAACGAATACACTGTCTCTCGTCTTCGGTAATCTGAATCGCTAGCGTTACATTACTTAGAACTTAAGGTTCCTTACGGTTCCATATCTTTGAGGCTTTGGAGACGTCATATTTCAATAAGATAAATCAAGACAGCATGAAACCTGTAGTGTCTTAAAGTACCTCGAAACACAAGGTTTTCGACTATTACCCTGGCCAACATGTTCTCCCCATATCTCATCCATTGAAAACATTTGGTCATGGTCAAATTTAGTCAAGTTGTTTCCTATTATGCTGTATGCGTACATAAATATAGTTTTAATATTACTTTTCCCCTCCTGGTATTGCAGTTTTAATGGCCAGAGATGGAACTTAACTTCCCTGACATAAGAGCGATAGAATTTTTAGCATATAAAAATAGAACCCCCCTTAATCTATTCAAATACAATCTTAATTACAATTAAACTGATAATATAACATTATATTTTCAGAGGATTCATTCCGTTTGTAAATAAACATTTATATGCTTTTCCATTTACAAATAAAATTTTAAAATGCCTTTTTTGTTCAACTGTTTAACTACGATGAAATATTTTAAGTATTCTACTTGTGAAGATATTTCAGCTTTTTTCACTCCAATACATACAAGTGTCAGAAAGTTAATAAAAATTGATGATCGAGAAAAATGAAACTGAAAAGCCAGAACCTGGGCATACATGATACTCTAATTCTAACCAGTGCTTCTCTGAATGGAAATTATTTATGTCGGAGAAGTAATAGGACGATGAGGGGGGCGAGAGCTAATGGGAATGTTATTATAACGACATTATTTCTTAATGTCAGAAAGTTGATAATCAGGAAAAATGTAACTACGGTCGTAAATTCTGTACTGCGCCTATAAATTTCAAACCGTAGAATTTTTACCAAGCAATTGGTGACATTCATAGAACAAGTCATAAAAGACCGAAGCAGATATACTAGCCAAGACCTAGTTTTGTCTGTAACTGTGCTATGTATCCCTAGGGGGGGGGCGCGAGCATATTGAAAAGTCGAAACAAGAGATTATTTTTTTTAAAAAAAATTATTCACTTACGGAAAGTCAACAAACGCAATACATTCTGACATAATAAAAAATGAAAAATACACATTTATACTGATATAATACACTTATAAAAATACTGGTGTACTGATACATTTATAGCTAATTTATAACAATACCAAGTTAAGAACAATTTTAAAAATTACTAGGGACCCCCTATGGGCTTATCATATTTAAGATTATATACGAAAATTAACACCTGCCGATTTAAAGTTACGCGATTCACTTCCCAATCCCACCTTTTTCCACGTAGGCGAAACATACGTGATGTATTGGGGGGGGGAGAAAAAGGTAATAAATAATCAAAACCTTTGAAATAAGTAAATCCTTCGCAAGCAGAATCAAGGTCGATTTATTGCATTCTAAAGCGTTCGGAATAATTTTATGGATAGCAGTACAGAGAAAAGATCGTACTCCGGAAATACGTATATACATTTCCGGGGCAATTAATGCTTTGGCTGATCGAGATGTTTATATACGCCGGTGGCACTTAAGAGGTTCAAGTCATATTGCAGCTTTTGCGTCGAAGTATAGTATTTTTGAATTCAATACACAATATTTATGTGAAGGGGGCGATGAAAATTATTATTGAATAATGGGTCGTAAGTAATGAAACTTTGAGAAGCACTGTGCTAGAGAGCTGAATTGAAATCTTGCTGAAACGACGAACAAAATTATTACTAGTCAAAAAACTTACTAGAGAATCAAGGTAGTGAGAGTTGTATGTCAGACTGCCAGCTATTTGCGTACCATTAAAAATTGTGGTTTCGTTTGCGAGGGAGTCGAGAACATGAACACCGAACGACGATCAGTGGACTGGTGTTGTGTTCTGTGGTAAATCATAGTATAGTTAACGGAGCAATTCTCGTCACCGTGTAACCTGAAGAGAATATGGAATTCATTACTTTACTTACAGCATTATAGAAGTTGTGTCTTGGCCTGCAAAGGCATGATTTCTGCTTGACCCACAGAATTTCGTAGTTTCATATGGGGATCTGTTAATGTACCATTCAACAGAGATACGAGTTTCAGTATCTAAAGTGCGTCTTTCAAAAATCTGTGCGAATTTGAAAGCATTATGTAATCATTTAAAATAACGTTTCATTTACGAAAAATAATTGATTGCATCCAAATTGCAATAAAATTTATATCAATGCATTTTTTTAAAAAAAGTTAAAAAGAGTCACATAAAATTGCTCATGCTTATATAAATAACATTTCAGAAATTGATTTTACAAAATTTCCAAACTGATTTTTATTAATTTTAAATAAAGCAAAAGTTTAAAACATTGTGAATGAGTGAGTGAGTAAATTTAGTGTTTTATGGCACAAGAGCCAATTTTGGCTATACTGCGCCAAACATTTGTTAAAAAAAAACTAAAATGTTTTTATAAAATATGTAAAAATAATGACAATACACTTTTAAAAAGTTAAAATTTCAAACCACTTAAAACCGTTTTCAAGGAATAATAGAAACAAATTTTGGTGGGGAATTCCCCACCAAGTAAGACCATATCTTATAATATAAGCATCCAAACATTTGTTTTAAAAAAATTTAAAGTACATGAAAAATACAATTATATTAAAATGAAAGTTTAAGCAAGTCAGAGAAGATCTAAAAAAAGCATTAAAAAAAAGACTTGTGAAAAGTTAAATTGTAAAAAAGTTTTAAAAAAGTTCATTGTTTAATATTGTGGTCTCGACGTGAAATGAAGAAAAGGGAAATTTGAAAGGCAAGAAAGAGGGCCGAAAATAGAGAAAGATCACTAGGGTACCCCGGGTTCGTGAAACCCGTGTTTACCAAACCACTTGTGAAAAGGAAATGATCACTAGGGTACCTCGGGATTGTGACACCCGCACTCACCTAAAGAAGGTGAGCCCCCTGAGGGGTATAAAACATTGTGAAACTTATATAATGTAGTAACAATATTTTTAATATTAAGTATTAAGCCTTTTCAGAGAATTTATTAGCACGAGTGTATTCACATATAGAATTAAAAAATCAAATGATTTTGCAGCCCAAGATTCTGTTCATTTTGAAACATGCAAGAAATACACAAAAGAAAAATTTTATCTCAAAAGTTGCAAACTATTTCATGAAGTTTTTCTCTTTTTGATGCAATAGTAAAATATATAAAAGCATAAATTTTTATTTTTTGCTTCCAAAAAGTAAAGAATTTACGATATCTGCAATTTTTATTTCCATTTTAATGTCAAAGTATGTGTAGGAATATTTTGGACGGCTTCATATATTATTGGAGAAAATAGAGATTTTTGCTTAAGATTTTTTTTAAAAAAAATATTTCTTATCTTCAAGATTTTTGAAAGAAAAGTTCTCTACTTTTATTACGTTTTGAAAATCTATAATCGAAAATAATTTTTTTAAGTACAATCCTAAAAGATACCTTAAGGATTTTTAGGAACAATATTTGTCATATTTATAAGAGATAACTTTTAAAAACAAAGTTAACAACAACTGTATTTATTGGTGGGCTTATTGATTTATAATCTGTGTATACGAATATTGTTCCAGATTTTGATATGAAAAATATGTAAATTTTTATAAAATCAAATTAATTTTTCTTAATTTGCATAAAATTTGTAAGTAGAGAATTTTAAATTTTTAGTTAAAGATTCTTAATTATGTGTGAGTTTTACATTTCAATTTAGTGTTGATAGTCTATAATACAATCCCATGGTTAAAACATCTAATTGTTATGAAATTTAAACATTATTCGTTATATCTTACGAAATATATGAATGATAAACATTTTAGAACACACACAAGTCATATGTGTTATTTGTCCTACCAACAAGCATATTATGAAGAAAGAACAGAGGACTATATTTAAGTACTGGAATGGTGTTTTCTTACTGCATTCCATCAAAGAATACACTAAGCAGATTTTCAAGTCTAAGAACTGTATGATTGCGGATTATCCTTCCGAGTGATACGCGCATGTTGATGATATAAGGACATAATTGTTGAAAATAATTGAAAAAATGAGTGAAATATGAACAATTCTCGGACGAAAAGTAGGAATGCACAGTTTTTTTACAACATGAAGCGTAGAGATTGCATCTTGAAGACAGATCGTACTGCAACATCGACAATCTTTAAGCCACCATTGCATAGCTTTAAGAGGACTGGGAAACCTCTCTCTTTCTATATATATACTGACAATGTTAAATTGGCTGTTTTTGACGTACCCTTTCTCAAAATCTGTTATATGTACATAATTGAAATTGTTCATACAATTAAAGTATACCTTTCTCATTATACTGAAATGATCTTTTAGCTATAATTCGGAATTTTTTTAATAACTTATGAAATACTTTATCAAACTTTGCAAAATTTGACCCATTTTCCACATAAAAAAATTTGTAAAATATAAAATTTTGAGTTTTTTACAAAAAGCTCATTTTAGTATATATTAGTCATCATTATAAATATATCATAAATAATTTACATACCTGTGAACAGCAGTTTCTCTGAAAAGATACATCGAACATTAAAATTTACATTTTGAGATAAATTGATTTTAATGTATACAGGGAGAGATGCTTCTAATCGGCTGGGAAATAAAAAAATAAAAGGTTCAATTTACAATAAACGATACATGTTTTGGTTTATATCAGAAGTTCAAATTTTAAGCAAAAATGAAGTACTTTGTTTACATTTTTCGCCATTCAAATGGGCGTGTGTGTCCCAGTTTCAACAATTAATTTAAAAACAGGCCTTAAGGGCTTCTAATTACCCTAGAGGTTAAAGTGAGGTATTTTTTAGAAAGGTTAAAATCTATACATTTTGAAAATGTAAAAATCTCAAATTGTCAAAAAATAAGATTTTAGCTAGTTTATGTTACATATTTGTTTGTTTAATTGCATCAATTAAGATTTTGTTTATATTTTTCAAAATTATCCTTAAAAACTCTAAACTGCCAATAATTAAAGTTAAGCGATCCTCTCCCCAGTGCGACCGTTTTTACATATGCGAGCGTATGTGGGGAGAGAAGAAGAGGCACTAATAAGCAAATTTTCTTCTGAAATACGTAAATCTTTCGCAAACACTATCAAGGTCAGTTTATTGTAATCCAAAGCCTTCGGAATAATTCTTAGGTCATTTTGTTCGGATAGCGCTCCAAAAAAGATATCGTATTTCAGAAGGATGCATATATACGTCCGGGGTTCATAACGCATGGGTTGAGTGAAACAAATATATACGCCAGCGATATTTAAGGGGTTAAGTACCAAAAGATGTTAAACATGGATAAATTTTGTGATGAAAATTTATTTCGAGGCATTTTAAAACTTTATAGATTACGAATAAATTAATTAACTTTTATGTAAATTCATAAATCATTGCCAGGGAAGACGCTGTACTTAGTTTTACAACATACTTCACCGCACCAAATCCTTTATTTTTATGAAAAGTAGCTTCTGGAACAATAAAAATGTTTCTTTGTTTCCGTCGATGATAAATCAATATGTCTGCAACTTATACTTCGTACAAATTTACTGTCAAAAAGATAAGTTATATATACTTAGCCGTATTTCTGAGTGTTAGCATTATAATAATATTGAGACATAAGAATAGTTTTAGTCCTTTTCTTCTGTTGTAATAGTGAAAAGTTTAGCAACTTGAATGATAAGAATGTTTTGTCTTATATTAATTTAATTTTGAACATAATTTTGGTTTGTTTCTTTTCCTAGTTAAAATAATGGGTATTTAAAGTAATTCTATATCAGTGAATAGAGAACTAAAATATTCGGTTTATTTTTACGTATTACGTTCAATGATTTGTTTCTTAAATAATGAAAGTTAATGCTAGTTAAATTAATTATAAACTTATAATTAAGTGTCGCAATGCAATGAAACACTTCATATTATCATAAATCTATCATAAGTTATTATATTTTCATAAACAATTAAAATTAAAAGACAATATAAATTTATTTAAAATTAAATTTCAAATACTTTGAAATAAAAAGCATTGTTTTCGACACATACTATCATTTTGATGCATGTGTATGCTATTGCATTTGATATAAAATTATATAATATTTAAAATCTTCAATTATTCCGATCTTCCGATTAAAAATATAGATCTAAAATTTAGTTCATTAATTATCTTTAATCATTTGATAGAATAATATAGACATGAATAAAGCAATCTGTCAAGAGGTTGAAAGAATGAGTAAAAAAGGGAAACTTAATAAATTCTTTCTTAATAAATTCAGTTAATAAATGTAAATTATCGATGTAAACCTAACGTTGTGTTATATTAATAATTAATACATTTCAACGTTTGGGTAAGATACATTTTTTTAAATTTAATTTGTTAACTGTCATGCCCTAGATTATCTTGGGCAAGACACTACAATGCTTCAAAATGTCCCTCCCGAATATTATACAGGATCATATTTTTTTCTTCTTTAGATGCTGTCTTTGTCCTTAAAAAAATTGTGTTCCTTGCCAATAGCTCGTATTTTTTCCAAAAATCCTACGTTAACAAAATCAATCATTATTACTCAACAAGAAACTGCAAGAAAAGTTAATGATGATAATAGTGCATGCAAATGTCGCATGGATTTAAGATTTAAATATTGTTGTTAAGTGAAAAATGGTGAACGTATCTTTTAGTATTTTGCCTACATAATTAAAGTTCAACTTGATTATTTACTAATTATCTCAATTATTCATGATTCTGTTTTAGAGATGAAATATTAAATCATTGTCTAATATTTATTATACAATTGCTTAATCTTTCAAAAAAAGTTAAATCAAATTAAATTAGAAGTTTTCTGTCTGGTATTAATACATATGTAAAAACATCATTTAGTTTCAAAGTTGCTCTAATATAGAATGATTACATACGGATATTATTTACACTTTTCACGTGCAACATACAAATTCCCTTTTTTGGACTTGTTTACATTTAGATAAATAATATTTGTACCATAATTAATTACCTCTTGCGGAATAGTATCTATATCGCAGGAAAATGAAGAAATTAGGAGTTTCCTCAAATCTTTAAGGCTTAAACCTTTAACAAATTGGATTATAATAATTTCTGTGAGAGAATCTACGATGGCCAAACACAGCATACACAATATATTTATAATAACGATTTAACCTAACTCGGACCACTATCAATAACTCAATCGCTTACTCTCAATTCTAATACAATCACTGATCCTAATATTAATATTATATAATCAATCCTACCTTGTTGTAGTATCAGTAAACGATCACAATAGTTTTAGATGAGGTCTTGCGATAACTTGTGTGCAATGGTACACACCTTGATTAATGGATCTATATCACGTATAATTACTATTCTTCACCACGTAACATTATCTAAAACTTCTTCAATCTAGAACCACGAACTGCCATCGCGTTTAGGAAAGCGGAGGGGGTCATTGGGCACTGGGTTTTATAAAACTCTTCGTCCCATATCGAAAAAGTATAGAGGCCTTAATGTGAAAAAACGGATGAGAGAAAGTCCCTGAAAAATAGAGTCTATTACATCAAATATTGTTCAATTATGTCTAATATTGTCCATGTTGAGTCTAATTGATGCAAGATCATCTTTGAGAGTCCTGCGGTTCAGTTGTCAGTCCTGATGATTTATGTCGGAGCCTGATCTGTCTGCATCGACTCTCAGGAAGCAGTGTGTTTTCCAGTGGCAGGGAAGATTTACGATGTCGGCGTCTGATGTTGGTCTCGTGTCATCTAAGTGACGTCATCACTTGGTGGGAGCAGAAGCTGTCAGCACTCATGATTGTTGTTCTGTCCGTTAGATTGTGGATCGCAGTTCTGTAAGTGGAGAGGAAGCACTTCTATTGGATGATACTAGCAAGTGAGAAACCTCTTAACTTGCTGTGCAGGGGTTGGGTTAAGAATTTACTGAGGGAAAGTTTTGGGAGCTTGCCTGTTTGGGTGCAGCAAATTTAAGTTAGATTTGAATAAAAATAATTTTGAAAAGGAAATTTTAGCAATTGGGTTCATTCACCGAAACGGTGAATGAAAAAAGAAATATAACTAGGGTGGATTATAAGTGTCTAGGAGAATTCTCCTAGGTCTCTTAAGTCGATTCAGGGGGGTGTAATTTTCAAGATTTGCGATATTGGGATTATTAATGTTGGGGAGATCATCAAAGAATTTTTTGGCGAGGGTCTGGATGAATTTTTTAAAGGAGGTAATTTTGGTTGCACTAAAAATATTAGCGTTCGAATTAAACATGCAAGCTCGTACAATGCATCTAGTAATTGAGTTTTGTGCAATTTCTAAAATTTTGATATTCGTTTTCGCAGCATAGCCCCACACAGGACAAGCGTAACTCAGAATTGGTCGCAAAACGGCCGTGTAGAGAAGTAACTTGTTGTAAGGTACATATCGAATTCCGGTTAATTAGGGGGTAAATTTGTCTTAACGCGATTCGATTTTATCTCGCGCGTGTAGAATGTGGTGTTTCAAGTGAGCGTTTTATCAAACATTACACCAAGGTACTTAGTGGTTTGAGACCAACCTAGTGGTGTGGAATATATGGTGGGTGGTGTGATTTTTGCGAATTTTTGTGAATAAAACCGCTACGGTTTTATCCACATTAATCTTTATTTTCCATTTATTGAAGTAGTTTTTCTAGTAGGGCCAGGTGTTTGTTTAGAGCTATTGAAACAGATTTTATGTTTTGTAGGTGGCAGAAATCGTGGTGTCATCTGCGTAAAGATTAATCATTGTGCGCGGAGTGTGATGGGATGTCATTGACACAATGATTCTCAAACTGTGGGGTGCACCCCCCTGCGGGGCGCGATAACCCTACGAGGGGAGTGCGAGCATATCGAAAGTAAAAGATTTTAAAATAATTAATTTACTGGAATGAATTAAAACAAAATACTTTCAGACATAATAAAAAAATGCACTTTTACTCTAATATAATTTATAGCGCGCGCGCGCAACATTAAGTCATCAAAAATAAAAAACTTCTTTAATACCTAATTAGCTAACTTTGATCCTATAACCAAATAAAAAAACTTTTATTTGATTTGCTGTAATCTCATGATGAGAGATTTTTTTATTACGCTTTATGTTTAAACCTAACATACAACTCTTTCAGAGAAAAACAAACCCCAGACGCAGAATCGAAAAAAAATTTAGGAACATAAAAATTCATTACTGTCATTATTTTTGAAATACTGCACATTATAGCTGTAATCTGTTTAACCTTCTAAGTTTTTGGTACAGTTAGTTATGACTTCTGTCTTATGTGTTTGTTTCTCATTTAGGGAAGTTGTAAGTAATGTATTTCTCTGATAGGCTTTTTTCAATCAAAAGAACTTTTATGATATTTGGAAAAACACGGAGAACACACACACACTTAGAGCGATTACTTGGCCAACACTTATTTTTACGAGTTTTCTATACATATGAAGCATAACGCGAAAAACGTTTTACATAAATTCATATAATCATAATGAATACACTTTTTACCCGGAAGTGGTCGCGCGGGACGCACAGATTACGAAATCGTTAATTCTGGCAAAACTGTTTATTTGTTACCTAAGAAAAATTGAAAAGCCCATGAAAGTAGGTAAGTAAACTTTCTCATAATTAAATTATTCCCAGGAATCACGATTTGTATCCGGTACAATAAAATAATTATATAAAAAAAAGGATTCGGGTGACTCAATAACCCCGCTCTACCGTATCGAGTGCGTGCCTGCTCCGGGGTTAAAACATGTTGAAGTCTTTTCGTTTTAAATATTAAAAATAATACAGTTATTCTTCATTGGCATTTTATATTATAGTTCATTATTTAACATTAAATATAAATGCTAATTCTGTGAGGCTTAAAATTACCATTCACTTAAAACTAATTATAATTTGAGCAGTCATTTAAAAAAAATCAGTTTACATTTTTGTAAATACTGTCGAGTATTTGGCGTTGCACTCCTTACAATTCAGCTATTAAATCAATAATGTTTTATTTTCTTATAAATGAACTCGTGCAAAGAGCGGGCACTTCAGCCGGTATAGTTTTAATGTATCAGTGTTGCACAGAGTATTTTATAACTAATTAATTAATCCTAAATTAAGAACAGATTTAATAAGTATTAATGACTTCCATGGGCTTGTCTTTCAAAGCAAAGTTTTTATAAGAAAAATGCTTATGATAATAAATTCACCCTCTGAGTTCATTTTCTATATTTAGCAGGTATGTATATTTTGTCTTCTAGCAGCTACCACATTTTGCAATATGTTCAATTTCAAAATTAGAGAAAGGAAAAATAACATAATAATTATCTTATTATTTTATTTATTTATTTTTTGCTTAAAAGTAGCATACAAAATTTTAATATTTATATTACTAATTTGTATGGTTTATAATTAAGACCGCCTATTGTAGCTTTAGCGTCAAAGTGCATTATTATTACATTCAGTGCATTAGTAATCTATAAGGGG